>JAIPMN010043756.1:0-14927 GCA_020650975.1 Apostichopus californicus | reverse complement strand
TACATCCAATTATATCCAAATTTGAAGGTGTTGTATAAAACAAATAATGAACGGTCTCCATTCGTGCAATAGTGCAAATATTTCATTCGTTGAAAGATGTAATTTGTTCCATTCAACTCGGCTGCGCCTCGTTGAATGAAACATTCCATCTTTCAACTCATGAAATATTTGCACTATTGCACTCATAACCATTCATTATGTGTATACTATTCCATCTAGCTTCATTCCTGTCTCTCATCTCGATCCTGTTTGATTTCCCTCTACAGAGCAAATTGATTCTTGTTGAGATTGGTTTACTAACAATATCAGTAGATATTCAATATAATATTAGTGTGTAATATATAATATAATATCAGTAGAGGTAAATTCCATCATAAATTATAAAAGAATGTAATTCAGTTACAAATAAGTTTAAAAGAAGTTATGGAAAGCTAGACTGCACTGCATGTCACAGATATAATTTGTAGGCCTTTGATCTTACTTTTGTAAGTGAAAGCAGACATTGGTTAATTTGAAAGTCTTCCTTTGTTCATTATAATTGTTAAGATTATGTAATCAATAGAAAGTCATTTATAACCTATTATTCCACATGAGCAGTAACTTAGTTGTGTGTCAATCAACTTATTTGATGATCATTTCCATGAAAAATAGCTTAAATTTTATTGAGCAGAAGTTTTAATGCCTTTCATACTTGCGGTTTTCATTGCTTCCAGCTTTTGTTACATTAGTTAAGTTTTTCTTGTGAAATGAAAGTATCAATCCAACCATATATTAAAGTGATTCTGTGCGTACCAAAAAGAGTAAAAAACTTAAAGCAGCATTTTGCGTCCTTTTCTATGGTTTTTCTCAACCTCACGGATTCCTCGATGCCATAACGACATACTTAACTAGCTTATCTATTCAAATCTTGCTTCAAATGATGGCATAAAAGTCGAAAAATTTACAACTTTCAACTTTGTTTTTCTCGAAGATATTTTCCAAATAAACCTCGCCCATAATATGAATATTTAAAAGCTACGAACGTCATTGACCAATACGTAATACAACACCATGCTTGATTTGTGTAGATTGTCTATAGCAGTTGTACCAGAGAACTGTTAGAGTACCAGCTACCAACTCGACGTTTTGAATCTATTTTTAGCAACGGCTCATGACTAAACCTGCATCTCTGATTGGTTGGAGTTCAAACTAGTGGGTTGGGGAACTGTATGCGATTAATATGAAATGCTTTATTTGTCGGTGGACACTTTTCTCATTATTTGCAAATGTCCTTAATTACTCGCCAATTAACGCATTTGGCAGGGCAAAAACTTGGCTAATATCTTACTGTAGTTTGCTGTTTTGTGATTGATATATGTAAAAAACTGGATGGACTTGTCAAAAAATGGAAAAACGCGACCAAACACAAAATGCTGCTTTAAGATAATGTTTTACCTTATGTTTCAATGTTTCAGTTGCAATGTTCTGCTGGTTTTGTTCACCAATGCAATATGTCATTTGATCAATGAAAATAACATTAACGGTTGTTAAAACTTAGGGAAACGGCGTAAAAACGTTAAGTTTTGAAAGCATTTAAAAAAAAACGGTTCTCATTATAAGAGCTAGACCAGTTTAGCAATGAATATGCAACACCGGACAGTGATGGTGTCACCAGTATAAAGCACACAACTACTCAAGTTTTAGTTTTCAATTCCAAATTTGACCTAAAATGTTGAATTGCTGACATGAAGTTGTAATATAAACCCTTGCTGGCTTCTCCCACAGTCGTGGTCGCTTAGTTCCATGGTCGTGTCAGCAGTATTCATTACTGATAATGCATTGGTGAGATATGATTACTGTGTAAATACTATCTGAAGTAATCCTGTTAGTAGTAGTTCTGTACTTGCAGTGATACCAGTTACTTTTTCTCAGCTTAATTTTTCCTCTACGTTTTAATCACCAGACAACAATTTTCATATCATAGGACTTTGAAAGCCAGATTTATCGCTGAATTGAATATACAGTTAATATGATTAGTCCTTCGATCAGCTTCATCTAACATCAGTTAGAACTTTGAGCTTACTGTTGGTAGGCCTACTAGTTCTAGTAGCCTAGGTTTAAGTATAGAATTAGTAGCTTAGTCCGAGACCTAGTTTTTAGGCTTTTAGCTTTTAGGCCTAGTCAGACAGAGCTTGTGAAGATGATCGAAGGTCTGTGATACCAAGTGTAGTATTATGTGTGACAATAGGTTAGGTTTTGCACACTTAATTCTTACAGTTGTCACTAGTCTGCTACTCGTATCGACGAACAGCTGTTACTTGAGCAAGGAGAGCTTCATTTTCACTGAATATGCATTACAGTGCATTCTCTCATTGGCTTGTTTAAACCAAGAGGCATGGCATAATATAATTCATGATTGAAATCTCTCTTTCAAGCAGATAAATTTTTTGATACTTTTGATCATTAATTTTGTCTGGTGGAACCTCATTTTGTCAGATAAGCAGCTTATACGAAGTGAACAGTTTTATGTATTATTTATAATGAAAAGAAAATAACGCCTTCTTATTAATGAGCAGTATATTCTGATACAGCAAGTTATCATTATCAATGAATTACTGAATAGTTCTGATTGCATTATTATGTCTGTATTTTCCACAGTTTTTCACAGTTTTTCATACTTTTTACAACCAGCTATTCAGAGAGCTATGGGAAACCCCATACAATTTCTCTATGCTTGATACAGATTGTCTCTTTAAATAGTCTTCAAAAGTATTGTATGAGAGTTAACTAAAATGGTACAACAACATTTTGTGAAGTATCAGAAAAAGACTTCTCTTTAGTAATAACACGTCCAAATTTGATATAATGGCCAATAAAATGCTGATGCATGAATAAGAGAGATCTTACAAATTTGTCTTGATTATATATGGTGTGAATACATTTTATAATTTTTGCAATGGTCACTCTTTGTCAATTTGTGGGCATTTCTTTAACCTGTGATGTAACTGGAAGCATATATAAAGAGGTCCACTACTAGGGCTGTGACCGTGTATAGCAATTAATCGATATACGATCGCAATTGGAATAAAAGTTACTAATAAAAGCCACTTGCGATTTGTTTTTAAGTTATAAAGTCTTTAATCCACCTTAACCCGTAAATTTCCTTGGCAGAATTTCCTTCTATGAAATAATCGAAAGAAAAAATAATAATTGTGAGAATTCTTTCAATATTTATGCTTGAATCACTAACGTATACAGTATCTATAACTATGGGAGCACAGCACATGCTATGGACTACCAGAGCTAATTGCTTAATGACGACAAAGATACCTGCACTCAACAAACTATGTTTGCCTAAAATCCCCACAAATCTCCCACCATATGTTAGCCTAACATCACAATAAGTCAACATGGAAATCTAGCCTAACCATCTGTTTATTCCCTTAAATTGTGTCACAGTTAGCTGGCACTAAAAATATTTACCGAATACTTTTGTTATTGCTGCTATCTTTTACCACATGGTAGCCTAACACCACACTAAATTGGAAAATCTTGCCTAACCATCGGTTTGCAAGAAAAAACTTTGTATAGCCTTGTTTGCAATTTTCAATTAGCCGGAAATTGGCAAATTTTTGGAAGGTATGTGCTATGTCTTGAAGAGACCCATTGTCCTCTCTTTTCAGCAGCTTTCAATTTTCCAAGTCAGTTTTCTAGCTGCTTAAAAGCTTTCGGTTTCTTTCAATATTGAATGTGTGTTTGCAAAATCATAAAGGAGTAATCATCATAATCATACTCCTGTAACACTATGCAAAAAAGTTCAAGCTAGAAACATTAGTTCAGCAAGTCTGAATACAACTCACAGATATCATCAGTAGATTCTGTTTGTCATTTATGATCTTGTCAATATATCACTTATAGTATTTAGTACTGGAGCACCCATCATTCAAGAACTGGTTGAAGTTCTAAGCATTAGCTGATTCTATAATCATGTCAATCTTTCAAAACCTGTTGAAATAAGTCTCAGTTATCATTTCAATTTTACCTTATCCCCATTAGACTACACTGTGGAATATGATGCTTGAGATTGCAAACTTGACCAGCTTCAGTATACAGTTAATATGATCTGAGAAGAGAGGAAATGTTTGAAGCTCTGTCTTCTTAGTATTAGTGTTTATTTGTGAGATGCCGATGAGCTTCAGTGTGTACGCCATGTATCTCTTCTACATGCTTCATTGTTTGATGGACATATCTTAATACGCACACTTTAAACAGTAGAGTTGAGGGCAGTCTTTCCAAAACCTTAAAAGAAGAAAGTACCTGTACCTGAAAGTAAATTATGAACAGCAAGTACCCCCTCTTTTATATGTCTTCTAGTTCATCAGTCCATACCATAATAGGCAAATAGTTCCATTTCCATCACTATTTCTATCACAAAGCCAAGAATTTTGTAGTTTAGGTTTGTGGTCCATAGCAGTCCCTCCCATAAGTAAGATATTAAAGGTTTGCAAATGAAGAAGCTATAAATGTAATATTATTCTATCAGAAGAACTAATGTCTATGTTGTATTAAGTAGTACAATAATCACTTTATGGTGGATGTCCTCCCCCCCCCCCCATCCCAAGGTCAGATTGGCAAGCAAATGAATAATTAAAGTTAAACTGTCACTGTAATATCAGCAGTGTATTTAAGGTCTTTGGTCACCTATGAACAACATAATCCTAATCAATCTAATAGGCATTAGAAATCATGAAAATAGCTGAAACTCCCATCAAGATTGACCACTTTACTAGACTTTTCTCAATTCTAGTTTTATTTGTGAATAAACATGAGCTAATTCTGCAGATTGATGATGTACAGGGACTGACTGCCTAATTTTCTGTTGTTCACAACTTTCATTTCAAGGACACTGAACACAGGTTTCAGTTTCAGTTTCAACAACTATATTTCGGTGACATATTTTCAGAACATATAAATTTACAGTGTGCATAAAGTGAGACACTGGGGAGAACCCACAAGAAGCTTAGCAAAGCTTTGTAAGCATGGATACCCACTAGGCAACTCCCTAGAACGTAAAGTGTATACCGAATAATATACCAAATAGTGGATTGTGGCCAATTAAGGCAATTGTTTTGAAATATTTTGTCTTCTTTGAAAAGAGGAACATCACATTACTGAAATGATATATGTGGGCTTGTAATTAGGGATTAAACTAAGAAGTTTTGATGAACGCAACACTCCACAACATAGTTTGCACAAATTAAATGAGTTTCCCAAATTTATGAACCTTCAAATGTTTATATCTTGGAAACAAAAAAAAGCTTTTTAAAAAATTTCAACTGATTTTGAATGAGATTGTCACACACAACTTATTTACTGAATATGGGGCAAATTGGCTTGGTGTCCGTAGTACTTTAATAACAGAAGATAAAGTTTATAATGGAGGGCACCCTTGAATAAGACATAGAAATTATAGCGCTTATAGAAAGTAATATAGCTACTAGTCTTCCAACCAACTAGGTACCAAAATTATTGCAACATTGCTGGCCATGTAGACGCACTATTTAAAAATATAATGTACTGAAAATTAAATGTAAGTATCAAACTCTGTACTAAATAGATGGCAAGTTCCAAAAGCAACTTGGAACATTAAAATTTGTTGGAATTATTAGATCTCTTTGAACATCAACCAAGTATGTGATAAATGTGAATATGATATATTCCTGTGGAAACTCCATTTATCATGATTTCAGTATATTACTATTCTCTCGTCAGCCATGAAAGAATTGATAACTAAATGAGACTTGTACACCTTAAGATTAATCGCTAATGTTTAAAATTAGTTATCACTTTTTATACTACTGTATACTAAAATTTACTATTTCAAGATAACTCTGCCAATCACGGATCTTTTGATTAATTATTATTTGGCATTTACCTTTACCTATCCTCAATATTTATTCATTTCTGAACAATTTCTCTCTGTGATTAGTTTTCTCTGTTGTTTTGGAGTTATGTGTGACTTGCTATAATTCAAATGAGATTATGCTGTGGCGCCACCACTTTCTTGCCGCAATCAGTGACACACAAACTTACAGTGTAGCCACACGCATTCACAGTTGTAAGTTATTGTTGATTCATACTGTAGCTCTGTGTGCAGTTGAATTAGAAACAGACTTAAATTAGTATAAAGTTGAATGGTTAACACTTTCATGAGATTCTAATACTCTATTTAGCATCAGTTTATTTAAATTAGTATATGCCCTTAATGTTCACTGCTTTTTTGTGTGTAGTTTAGCTGTGATTATTTGCTCTTGAATTTATTGTGGAACACTTGCCAATATCAGCACAGATCTGTGTGGGAATTCTAATGACCTAATAGTGTGACTATGATGTAATGGCTGTTGTTTCTTTTGTGGATAATTTCTTGTGTTCAGCCATTATTTGTTTGTATGTTTTCTCGGTCTTCTTAGGAGTAAATTCAATGAATATTATAAATTGCAATAGTCGGATCACACATTTTGACGGAAGTAAATCCATTAATTTTACCTGTGGAGTTTGCTGTACTGGTGGTGATTATTGTCCTACTCAGGATGGTAAAATTAATCTCCAGATTGTTAAACATTCAGAGATCAACTTGACTAAATATAATCTTGGATGGATTCCTGATTCCTGTAAACACAGTCTAATACTGTGTCCTGATTGTTATCAGAATTATTCTACAGAATCTTTGTTAACTTTTGAAGGATTCAACGGATCTAATAACTACTTCAATGTGATTCCTTGTTTCAGTCAATGGTCAAACCTTAAATGGATTGATTTATCACATAACAACATAAGAAGAGTAAGCTATCCTCTTTACTTTGGAAATGACTCTGTTTTAGAGGAATTGATGCTACGAGGTAATGGACTAGAGAGTGTCCACCCCAAGCTGATCTTGAATCTGAAGGGGCTCCAGTATCTGGATCTCAGAAATAATACTCCATTGAACGATTATTCTTTTACTAAATATAGCACAAGTTTGATAATTTTAGATTTAAGGTTCTCTTGTAGTGATTACATTGTGTACTGTCCAGCCTGTGAGACAAATCTAATGTTAATACTAGTGAGTAATAGTTCAACATGCAGTATTGAATCTAGGTGCTCTGCCACTAACTGTACTTTTTCTTATGATGATTTTGAAATGTACTCCTCACATCAGTGTCTAGAAATGGACCACAGTACCTTACATACAACAACAACAGCAATAACAACACCTTCTGTAAATTCTTCATCTGTAAGTTTGATTGAAACAGAAGCTTTTTGTTTAAAATTCTCAAATATCTTTCATCTTCCATTTATATCGCAACCATCATACTGTGGTTTGACTATTTCAGTGTTCGCAATGTTATTCGTGATCGGAGTTATGATAATTTACACTATACGCTGGAGGATAAGAGTCCGACGAGAAAGAAGGTATGGCAGGTGGATGTCTATTTATTCTCCTAAAGTCACTTATCAAGCTAGAGAAGGCAAGAGTGAAGACAGTAATTATAATAGAGTTCTTAATAATTCAAGCAGCAAAAATAATAAATCAGCAAACAGTCATTATGACATTACTAATTAAAAAGTATACAGTACTTGATAAAAAACAATTGTCAAATGTGAAGTATTCCTTTCTGTTCCATTTGTTTAATTACTAGTGAAGTGATGTATGTCGTTAGAAACAGTTGTTATATGTGGTTAGAACCTTAGCTGTTCTGTGTAAGCAAAGCCGTTATCGTAATAGACTGTTGCATGGAAATGGATTCATATCATTGCAGGTAGCTGACTAGATTTGACCAAATTGGTTGCTGCATGAAAACTTCCCATTGGAGTCAACTTGAAAAAGCTAAGCTGCTTTCATTAGTAGAATCATTGTTCTCAAAACCATCTGTCTAGTTTAGATCCTAAGAGAAATGTGTAAGTTATTTGGTATCATTACATTGTGTTGTTAGAGGCTTACACATAACGTCAAGCAATAGAGAGCAATTTATTTTCAAAGTTAAGTACTTTCTTTTCATAAAACTGCAGACTGAAAAGTAAGTACTGTACTTACTACTGTGTGCTGTATAGTACAAACATTGAATTTATGATATGATTTTATACGTAAATGCTTGAAAAGATATATGGTTAATTCTTCTTTAGTATTGATTTTTCTTTTCTTCTCCAATTTGTTATTAATCATGAAAGTTTGACACAATTTTCCTTTACTGTGAAATAAGTCTTCATTATAAAAGAATAGCAATGTTTAATACTATTGTGAAGTTGGGGGTTTATCAATTTACATTAAAAAACAAATAAAAAATAGTGGACAGACTTTAATTGATTTTTCATGCATTGTGTTTATTGTTGGGTTGTTGAAAACTGATGGTATATGCTATATCAAGAGAGACCTGGAAGTTTAAAATGCATAGTTCGTTCGTATTTAAGATAAACAAAGTTGTTTTAAAAAAAGTTTAAAAGCAAACCATGACAGAAGAATCCTTATCTGATATCAAATTTTCAATCATTCATGAATATAACGAAAATTTTGCCATCAAACGGTGGCTGTTACCTTGTTTCTTATTCAAAGTCATGGTTCATGTTTCAATAATATATTTCACTTGTAAATGTTGATGTTTTTTAGTATTAAGAAATGTATGCAATAGACAAATGCCTCTTGTCATTTTTTCTGCTATATTATTACAATATGAACAACATTTGTATATTCTAATCAGTCTGTTGTTTTTATTGACTGTTTAAGAGCCCCTCAACATCTTCAGGCAGTAAATTGGTTGATTTCTTTATATGTAAGAGATACATTGAATTCTTTAATTGTAATCTTGCAAATCAGCTGTTGCAATTCAGAGATGATGAAACTCAAGTGAAAAGCAATTCTTTATCTTTTTATTGGATAGAAATTCTTCCAACATGCTTGAGCCATTTTGGCAATAATTCATATGATGACAAGTTCTTTAATGGTCAATATTGATTGTTCCCAGCACCCCTTTAGATTGTACAATCTCTCTTCACCTCAAAAGCTTTTATGAAAGCTTATTGACAACAGTGTTTGATTTCAGTGGCTTCACTTTCATTCTTGAATTGAAGAAGTGAACAAATAAAACACTTGACATAAGAATGAACTATTATCAGAATGTTTGAATTTCACCACTTTGCTGATAGAAGCATGGGAAGATCAAGACTGTTAATAAGAGTTAATTATCAGCAATAATTGAAAGGGATTTGAAACACAAACAAACTGTTAGCCATTCAATAAATGCATGGAAACAAGTAACATCCACCTTAAATATTGCTTTTTTTGTGATAAAAAGCTGACTTTCAAGTTTTGTAAGATCTAAACAGTTTAGTTTACAAAGTTGACAAATGTTCCTTTTGTCATATGTATAGTTATGGGATTTATTTCTCAGTAGCACAGTTGAACAAGTATTTTACAAACATTGTGGAAAATGTCCATTTGTCTATTTATGTGATAGATCTTTAGCTGCCTCTAAAGTCACTAATATGAGTCATACAAAGATCATTTGTTATGCCATCATTTAACTTGTTGTTAGAAAAGTTGTAACGCAATTAGTAAATATAGTTTCAACTGTGTGTATATAGAGTGTATGTATTCATATTGCAGCTGGTTTTACTTCAACCTCTGAACTTATTTTACTGTTTGATACCTGTCACTCTCTTCAGTAAATATAACAGTAGCATATTTAGCTTTACTTACGATCCAAGAACTCTTCAAGATGATAAATTCTTGCTCCTATTGTTATAGTAATTTTTATTAACATTGAATATGTGTTTGCAAAATCATAAAGTATTAATCATCATAATCATACTCCTGTAACACTGTGCAACAAAGTTCAAGTAAGAAACAATAGTTCAGCAAGTCTGAATACAACTCACATATATCATCAATTGATTCTGTTTGTCATTGATGATCTTGTCAACATATCACTGATAGTATTAAGTACTGGAGCACCCGTCATTCAAGAACTGGTTGAAGTTCTAAGCATTAGATGAAACTATAATAATAACAGTCATTAATATTAGGAGTATTACTATCAGTACTACAGGATAGAGGGAAATATTGAAAAACTAGTTGAAATAAATCTCAATTCTTATTTCAGTGTTACCTTTTTTCATCTGTCTACACTATGGAATCTGATGAGATTGCAAACTTGACCAGCTTTAGTATGCAGGTATACAATATGATATACTGTAGTATTATACAATAAACAACAGTATTAGTATACAGTTAATATGATCTGATAAGAGAGGAAATATTTGAATCTCTGTCTTCTTAGTATTAGTGTTTATTTGTGAGATGCCGATGAGCTTCAGTATGTACGCCATGTACCTCTTCTACATGCTTTAACATTGTTTGATGGACATACTGAATCTTAATACGCACACTTTAAACAGTAGGATTGAGGGCAGTCTTTCAAAAAGCCAAAGAAGAAAGTCCTAGTTATGATGAAAGCTATTCAAATCATGAGCTGCAAGTACCCCCTCTATTATATCTATGATAAGAGAGGAAATATTTGAATCTCTGTCTTCTTAGTATTAGTGTTTATTTGTGAGATGCCGATGAGCTTCAGTATGTACGCCATGTACCTCTTCTACATGCTTTCACATTGTTTGATGGACATACTGTATTTTAATACGCACACTTTAAACAGTAGGATTGAGGGCAGTCTTTCAAAAAGCCAAAGAAGAAAGTCCTAGTTATGATGAAAGCTATTCAAATCATGAGCTGCAAGTACCCCCTCTATTATATGTCTTCTAGTTCATCAGTCCATACCATAATAGACAAATAGTTCCCTCTATTTTATTAGTCATCATCCATTGCAAATAGTAAGGTCTCCTTTACACTTGTTATGTATCTAAGTATCTTGGAGAAACTAACTAGACCTTCCAATGTTATATATCAGCAATACATTGTTAATGGTTCTTCATTACAAAAATGAAATCAAGTATGTGTGACAACATGACAGAGAAATACTTCAAAGTATGTCTTTGGCATCTTGAAATTACTCTGGCACTTAAAGTTAGCCATAGGCAATAGGAATGCAGTTTGGCAGAATGGCAGCAGTGTCGAATGGACAGTTCAATCACATTGGCTTTGCATGGTTGGTATCTGATTTGTTAATTACTTAAACAATGTTGCAGAGCTTGTATCATTAGTGTTTAACATTAGCTTGTGGATTTTGTTTGATGAAAAAAGAACAGCAATTGCATCAGTTATTTAAATTTGGCCTTTTACCTTTTAATAAATATATTCTGAGAAAAACAGAAACAGTACACTTTCACAAGTTCCTGGGGTTTTATTTTCTGTTCCTGAAAATCTCCACAATGATCTTGAATTTTAAGAATAATGTGTAACTAACTAATTTCAGATACTCAAGGTATAGATGATATCTCCAAGTTTAACTAATTAATTTCAAATATTTAAATTCAGCTAATGGATTTTGTTTTAAAAAAAGCAAATTGTATCAGTTGTTTAAATTCGGTCTCTAACTTTTAAGAAATTTGAAAAAACAGAAATACTACACTATCAAAAGTTCCCAGGGACTTATTTTCTGTTTCTGAAAATCTCCACAATCTTGAATTTAAAGAATGTGTAACTAATTAATTTCCGATACTCAAGGTTAGATCCTGTCTCCAAGTATAGCTAATTTATTTCAAGTATTTAAATTCAGCTTATGGACTTTGTTAATAAACAACAGTGAAGTGTGTCAGTTATTGAATTCGACATTTACCTTTTAATAAATTTAAACTGAGATGAACAGAAACAGTACACTTTCAAAAGTTCCCGGAAATCTATTTTCTGTTTCTGATAATCTCCACAATCTTGAAGTTGAAGAATAATGTGTAACTAATTAATTTCAGATACTCAAGGGATTAGTTTATATCTACACGTATACCAGGAATTGACTGTATTATCCAGCTACACCAATATATTACCTTGTTCACATTTAAACAGAAACGAGTCTGTATTGTAAGGATGAGTTCTCTTAATACCTTTCAGTTTATATGAGCTCATCTATTAACTTTCTCCTGTTCTTTTCAACAAGTTCAAGGCATTCCATTCTTCCCAGTGTTATAACACAGTTGACAAGACATTATGTGACTGATTTAAGTGTTTTCCATGATGGTTTAACGGTGCTTCAAGTTTTTTGTTGGAGCTTCGCTGCATGATCTTATTTG
Organism: Apostichopus californicus; assembly: GCA_020650975.1. Lineage (NCBI taxonomy): Eukaryota > Metazoa > Echinodermata > Holothuroidea > Aspidochirotida > Stichopodidae > Apostichopus > Apostichopus californicus. The sequence goes on along the minus strand of JAIPMN010043756.1, from coordinate 2,732 downwards.
GTGAAGGAAGAAAGTTATTGTGTCAAACAACTTTTACAATGACCAATCGATGAACATTTGGAATAGTAATGTTAACCAGAAATTGGTATGTTTGTCATGAGTATCACAAAAGCATTTATTAGTTGTACATACTTTCCATATCTGTGTATGTCTGTAATAAGTTTTGGTGTCCGTATAGAGCTGTGAATCACATAGTTATAGACTGATGTTATACTGTCCTCTGTTTATCCAGTCTGTACTTTATAGACTGATGTTATACTGTCCTCTGTATATCCAGTCTGTACTTTATAGACTGATGTTATACTGTCCTCTGTTTATCCAGTCTGTACTTTATAGACTGATGTTATACTGTCCTCTGTTTATCCAGTCTGTACTTTATAGACTGATGTTATACTGTCCTCTGTATATCCAGTCTGTACTTTATAGACTGATGTTATACTGTCCTCTGTTTATCCAGTCTGTACTTTATAGACTGATGTTATACTGTCCTCTGTATATCCAGTCTGTACTTTATAGACTGATCTTATACTGTCCTCTGTAAATCCAGTCTGTACTTTTCTATGCCATGTCAGTCTTCCTGCCAATTTAATTGCAGCAATTTTATAAGTCATGAAACGTGATTGGATTTTATCCTCAGAACCGTTTATGCTCAAGCCCAGAAAATCTAACTTTTCCATTAATAGGATGATAGTCGTTAATGCAGTTCTTTAATGGGACTATAAAGTAAAGTCAAAGGTTGAAGGTTAACCTACATTTTAATTAATGTTAATATCACTAAATGGCAACATTTGAATCAAAATTACTGTCAGTAATGAATCTCATGGAAATAATTGTCCATAAACTGCCAGACAGATGATAAACTTGCATTATAATGTTTCAAAACATTGTGCTGAGACATCCTATATAAAATGTTATGTGTACATTCTCTTTAAATTGAATTCCTCATATGTGTGTATATCTTACGTGTGTTACTGCTTTACAGTTATGTGTTTAGTTAGTTAGTTGGAGCATCGGAAGAAGGAAGTTACTGCATGTTTATTAGCATATAACGGCTTTGTGCCAGGTTGATGTCTATATTCAATACTTTCATCAATACTGAATCTTTTTCATGTTGGATTGGATTTCGGATCTGTGGTTTACAAGACAAACATTGAATTCTCTTTCTCTGGGACTTTTCTGTCCAAGATGGAGAGTAATAGTAAAGTTTTGTTATATTTACTTCTGCTTTCAGTGTTTTTAGGGATAAATTCATCTTATGTAGTAGACTGCAGTCATCGCAGTATATATTTTAATGGATCTTCTTTGGTTAATTTTACTTGCCATGTCTGTTGTACCAGTGATAATTCAACATGTAAATTTACTGGAGATATAGATTTTGAGATTACTGGATATGACTCAGAACCTCAGAGCTCAACTGTTGTTACTTCAGAAATCAGTTCTGGGACAAATTCAACCGATGATACATCTTTAATTAATGCAACAGTTAGTTATAATGTGATCACTTCGACAGATGATGCTGTTAGACTCAGTCTTTGTAATTTCCATTTGTTACTTTGTAAAGACTGTTCTGATAATAATTCTACGGTGATACTTTCTCTCTGTGATGTTGTTGGCTTCAATGGATCTTATAACCAATTTGTTGAGCTGCCATGTTTTGAAGAGTGGTATAATCTCAAATGGATTGATTTTTCCTATAATGAAATTCAAAGGACTGATCCATTGTACTTTGGTAAAAATTCCCTTTTAAAAACTCTGGTACTAAGAAACAGTTCTTTGGAAAATGTTCAAAAGGACACCTTCAGTCTTCTCTCTAAGATTCAGCATCTTGATTTGAGCCATAACCCAGACATTAAACAATTCAGATTCCTGGAGAATTTACCTACCTTAAAAATGGTTGATTTGAGAAGTTCTGCTTACAATACTGGTGCATTTTGCCTTTCCTTTAAAGCCAATTGCAGGAACAGTTTTGTTAGAATAGTAGATAATAGGACATTGCAGCAAGAAACATCTTCGTGTTCAAACTTGAGCTGTCGAATATCTTTTGAGGAATGGAAAAATATTTCATTTGATCCATGTGCGGATGTTTCTAGGACACCTGGCACACCTGTGTCTCCAGATAGCAATGAAACAGGTAAAACTACTAAAACAACTACTAAAACAACTGAACTAAAAGTAACTGGTGAAAGTGACAAGATACTATTTTGTAGCAATTTTCTTTCACCTCTCTCTGATCACGGGTGTGTTCCATTCTTTTCGGTAATGTTACTTATTCTTCTTGGAGTAATACTGATATCGCTTGGTATCAAATACAGGAAAAGAATCCGACGTGAAGGAAGGTATGGCAGGTGGATGTCTGTTTACTCTCCTAAAGTTTCTTTTCAAGTTAAAGATGGAGACACTAATATAGAGTAGAAACTGTAGTATAGAGCTCTCAATTAAACCATCCAACATCTGTAATAGGATAGATAGGATAGGATATATTTATCAAAAAGTAGTACTAAGTGAAGAAGTGATTATTAATTCTAATCAGAAATCACTGTAGAGTATAAGAATGAATGAGTAGAGCATTTCATGGAATAAGTACAAAGTGAATAGAGATCTGCATTGATATATAATGGTAACTAATCAGGAATATATATAGTGAGCATTTTGTAAGTAGTACATATGAGGCTATAAGAAGTGCAGTAAAGATATTACAGTAACTATAAAAAGGATAGAATTGAGAAACATTG
>JAIPMN010043745.1:0-21633 GCA_020650975.1 Apostichopus californicus | reverse complement strand
TTCACCTGGCCTTAGATGCAATTTGGTGCTCCAAATGAGATTTTTTTCTCATTTGGAAATGAAAAAGGGGTTTTCTGACTTGCGGAGCGGGGGGGCGGAATGATACTTCAGCCCCACCATATTTTTCACTGGGGGGGCTGGCGCCCCCCCAGCCCCACCGGTTCCTACGCCCTTGGTAGTGACTAACATTCAACCAGCAAGTTTACCATATTTCTTTCTCTCTTTTTTTCCCCGTTTTCTTTTATAAAGTTCTGCCACATTTATTGTAAAGGTCGTATAGCACAAAGTTGCTAGTTAATGATAACGAAAGATGAAATAATGTGACAGAGAGATAAAAGTAAGACAGAGGTCTTTTTTTAAAAACAAATGGTTGGCTTTATGACTTCCTTGAACGAATATAATGAAATAAAGGACTGATAGAAAGTATATATGGTTGTGACCATTATGTAACAGCTACAAAAGGCCAAAGAGAAAGCGGTAGCTACAGTAGTACATGCTTAGACCCCTGCCGGTAGTTGACACCTGAAAATAACAAATCTGTATGCTTAAATCTGCATTGAGCATTACATATCAAAATATAAAAAAATAAAAAAATGATGCCAAATTGTCTCTTAACACTTTCACACGATCATTACTTCTGGTCTCTCTCTCCACCTCTCTCTCTCTCTCTCTCTCTGTCTCTCAGATAACATTTATGTGACATAAATTAGCTGTTCAAAAGGCAATATTAGCCTTGTAGTGGTTTCAATCATGTTTATACTGGGATGCACAATACCGCTTAGAGAACTCGTACAGGGGTACCTTAAGGTATCGTTGAGATGGTAAATCAAAAGTTGGCAATGTCTACCAATTGTACACAACCTCCAAAAAAAAAACACTAATATCTCTCTCATCCAAACCATTCGTTTATCTCTCGCAGTCTGCAAAGAGTGTACAATTACCTTTTAAAGGTCATCACTATCGACCCCAAATAAGTGAAATATTGGCCAGTCATGCTGAAAACTTCAAGAAGCACTTTTACTGCCACTCTGGAAGTATTTTTTCAACTTTTTTTTCAATTTTCTCAAAATCTGGAGATTTATTTGGAGATTCAGAACCATTTTTAGCATGATAAAAATCTGGGGCCCACACTGTTAACCTTTAAGCAGAGAGCATCATCGGATTACAGAAGTAAAATAATTCTTAAACGAAGGGGGGGAAAAACTTATCACATAGATACATTTCAGTGGACAATTGTTACTATCGGTTCAGTTTTTAAATAAATTGCATGTTTCAATACACTACCGAATGGATGACCGATGAAAAAAGTAGAAACACGTATTTAAAAAAGTTGATTTCGAAAGTACTCTGATAAACGGGTAAATTACCTTTGACATTTTCAGCACAACATATGCTTCAATGCACATGTTGCTGTTTGCATAGACGGTAAATTACAAACTGATCAGCTCGACAGAGGCCCATCTGACAGACTTGAGAAACTGAATCGTAAATTGCATTTTATCAACTCTTCCCGGTATGAACTTTAAAGTTTCATACAAAAAAGCAATATTGATGTTAGGGTTGCCAATAGTGATAGCAAACAGGGGGTCTTTTAGCATTTAACAGAGGCTCATATGCTGCAGGGGGGAGACAAAAAGTGAGAAAATTCTCTGATTGCTGAAGCAATTACAGAAGATATGTGACAGTGAACACTTAACTGTTTGTGCCGCGGATTCCAAGTCACGCACGACAATCAGTTAATTAAGCATGGATTCAATTACCCAATGTGATGTCATTACAAACAAAGCCTGACGTTTCTGACAAAATTACTAGCTTATCAACGCTAACATGTTTTCAGACTGGAAGGCAAATGGGAGATATGTTTAGTTCAAAAAGATATCTAATGTACTTTATGTCAGATACAGGAACCGGTTCAGAAAATGAGATATTTTAAGAATATACACAAACCCACCAGATATAAATTGACGGCTATACTTTCCTTTAACAATTTCTCTACTTGGTTTATGCAAGAGATCTACAGTAACTATCAACGTAGGCAGAAGAACCTACTAAATAAGATCTGTTTAAAAGACACAAACCAGCTGATATAAATTTGATGGCTATACTTTCCTTTAACTATTTCTCTACGTGATTTATGCAACAGATCTACAGTACCTATAAACATCTGCAGAAGAACCTGCTAAGAAATAGGATCTGTTTAAAGGACACAAACCAGCAGTTATAAATAGACTGCTATACTTTCCTTTAACAACTTCTCTATAGTAATGCAAGATGTCTACCTGTACTTATAAGACTTAGCAGATATAACCTTCTAAGAAATGAGATATATTTAGAAGATACAAACTACAGTTAGACTGCTATTTTTCTTCAATAAATCATATCATATTACAAATGTGCTACCAAACCAAACAATCAAATTATATCAGCTGAAACAGACGTTACCACATTTTAAGCATGTTACCTCACAATAGACAATATATGATTTACTTACATACAGTACAAATGACATGTTATCTTTTTCCTTTCATGTTATGAAAGTTTGACACAAATAATGCACTTTGCTATTAATGGCATACATGCTACAAGCGAAGATATGTTTGTGACAGTTTCTTTTCTTTCATACGTCCTACTTTCCATCACTGGTAAAAATAGAGTTGAATTGCATAAAAGGAAGGCGTTGCTAAACATCTTATAAAAGAACTAGAAATGGAATACATTTCTACTGAAGATGAATAAATCATAGAGTATGTATATACAGTAAACAACAATTTTCCAAAAGGTTATCCGAGGAAGAACTACATGCACTACTTTCGTGTTGTTGAAGCTTTGGATGGTAGAATGAAAAAGGAGGGTGGTAGACAGGAATGAGCCTGTCTCCTGGAAAGGGCCCTGCTAAAATGGGTACACACTGTAGAGTGAGAGTGCAGTTGTTGTACTGAGATAGGTAAGTTAGGAAAGTGATGTAAATTACATTTAACACAAAAGATGACATAAATGATGTCCTCAACAACTATTATTAACTCAGACAATAATCATGGCTTATCAATTTAATTTGTCTTTTCTTTCAATGCTTAAACATTTCATCTACCTTAGGGATGTTTTGGGCGACCAGAAGTACAGTGATTCTTCACGTTAGGTTAGACAATCCTCATCTTGCATAACAATGATATGTAACTATAAAACAGTATAGGTGTTCTTGTTCAATGCTTGAAGCACAATTTTCACAACAACACATTGATATTTTAACTGTACTTTGAACTCATAAATTCACGGTTTGGTTGACAGCATGGAGTCAAGCTGTCTGATGCTTGAGGAATCTTTAGAGAGTTTTCAGATTAAATTTATTCAGTCAAATATTAATCATCTTGTCTCGTTTTAGAAATGTACAAATTTAGACCAAAGAAATATCGCAACAGATGAAAGGTAATTAGAAACACTAGTGAATGTGCTCTATACGTTTTGCCATAACAATGAGTGTACCACTCAAGATGAGATGTTTTTTTATTTTTTATAAAGTAAGTGATGTTATATTAATCCTCGATGTAAGGAAGCTTATATGGGACTTCAGAATTTACGACTGATATACAGTTTATACACTATGCAAATTTGGTAAACATTTTGCACACTAAATCAGCAGTTTTTACAGTTTTGCACAAATAGATTATCTCATTAAAATATGATTTTTCCAGTTTTGGATCTTTTTCCCCACCATATATGGTAGCAACTCTGCAAAAGTGGTAACTTTTCAGACTTGTCGCTGTTAATACACAGCTAGCACAATTTGCCCAAAATTTGGATGTTTTTTTCCACAATGTTTGGAAGTTGTCAATACAATGGACATCATTTCTTTCCTTCTTCCCTACAGATGGAATGAAAACAAGTACGATGGTTAATTCTGACATTTGACAGGTCAAAAGGTCAACTCTCAAGATAAAAAAGACAACGAGACGAGCGGTTTCAAAAACTTTCCAATGAGGCATCCATACTTGTACTACTATGTACTTTTCATCACCTGCCCAGTAGACTTCTCATTCACTGAACTTTGTACATTTGGATATCATAATTTACATTTTGAACAAAATTTCAATTTCTGCATCCCACTGGATGTACTTCACTACTCCCACTATAACATTTAATATCTCTCTGTGACTGCTTCAGTGAATCAAAATTGATTAATATTATAAAATTCTTGACATTTTTGTATCATAAAACCTCTATTAATATTATGTATTAGTTTGTAATAACTGACAATATTACAGTGGAGATCTTGTATTTTTCAATCTTCCTGTTATTTTGTTATCCAGTGTGCAAGCTTGTTAGCACAGCATTTGCAAGCCATCATTGTATTCTTCATGCCTGTGCTGTACAGCATATATATGACTCTCTTCTCCAGAATTGAACTTTATACGACCACAGATCTTGCCTCCTTGATCTTATTTCCATTTAATTTCATTTTCATTTTTTGGTTCTGTTCATAACAAACGAAAATGTAATCATACATCCTGACTTTGTAATTGCCTTAAAATTCTTCTTTGCTAAATTTAATGACCGAATAATAGCATACTCTTTTACAAGATAGAACAGAAACTTGTTGCCATATCAACAAAAATGTCACAACTTACAGCAGTCGATTCAAGAGGATATATTTTGGCAAATGGCTTTGAGCCTGTGGTCAATGATCACAGCACAAAACTACGCAGTAAACGCACACACAGGAGTAATAATGAAAAAAAAGAGTGTGTCGGGAAAAAGTGCTTTGAACAGAAATTACATCTGACAATCAAAGAACAGGCTTAAAAGAAGTTTCACTAAATTAAAGACTCTTACTTTAATTTCGAGACATTTAGTTCAATTTCAGGCACGGCAAATTCTATGTCGTTAACGATGATTCACAAGGCCTGAGCACTGGTGATGAGTAAACTAATATGGATGCATGCAATAACACACGCCTGAAATGGTAGGATAAAATTCCAGTATTTTATTCCAGAGTATATACTAAAAGGGGGTAGCTATCATTTTTGTAATGTGGGAAGGGAGCAGGCTAAGATGTTATGTCATCAAAGGGAGCGGTGTCTATTACTGTAATGATTCCCCGCCTCCCACCCCCCCCCCCGGGCCCTGGAATATTTATGAGGGAATTGCATCGCAAAATGCTGCACATGGCATGCTCGGCAAATTGCTATGCAAGTGCAAATTTGTATATATAGTATCTTCTGCTCACAGGAACCATAGCATTTCATATGAGACAGTTTAGAACATTCAAAACTGCCACATAAAATGTGAACACTATTAAATTATTTCCCTGCCCCATTCCCCTCACTTTCCCCTCACTGCCTTTTCACCCTCACTACCTCCCTCCCCCTAACTTGCCCCCTTCTACTTTATTTCCACCTTCCACCTCATTTCCCCCATTCCCCCTCACTGCCCCCTTCCCCTCACTTCCCCCTTTGAGACATTTTGGTAAATGCTCAGATGGAAAATGCCTTGCTGACTTTTGAAACTACCTTGCAGAATTTTCAACTGTTGAGGATTTTGTCTTTCAGTATAGGAGAAAATATAATTCAAATTATCCAGCAAACTTGTCTAACTATTAAATTGATGATTTACAAATTAGTAATGGATTAAATACATATTATTTTGACTTATAAACTGGCACTGGGCTTCCACCAAATTGTTGTTGATTTAAACCGCCGAGCTGTTGCAGAATATCATATTTCGCTTTAGTTGAAGTGAGCACTTAACCAGAAGGATGACGTGACAATGAATTTTTGTGTTGCCGTGTTATGATAATCTAAGTACAATAAGCATGTGTGCTTTGTCCTCCTACTGAAGTCAATGGTAATTCGACAATGTGTAAAAAAAAAAACTCCTTTCAAACAGAAATTTGCTGATTATACCGAGCTGCTCTTCAATGCAGGATGGCATTGTCAATTATGTAATCCATCATCTAACAAATTTCCAATAGAAATCAGTAAAAATGTAGCCTAAAGTTGTAAATTTCTACAAAACAAGGATGGACGACGTCCTGAAGATGGAGATTTTGTGACGTCGATTGATGCATTCTGCAATGCTTTCCATCTGACTCAATGGGTTCTGCATTAGAACCGGAGCTACAGTAGTCAAACCACTTTGGTTAATGATTACTATCTGATGTGGAAACACATTTATATCTCTCAAATCCAGGAAGCGATCAGCAATTTAAATGTCCCCTGAACTCATCTACTGTACTGTACTGTAGTGTACTGTACTTAGTGGTTAACTTGTATATATTATACTGTATGACCAATGAATATTTGGGGCCTAAGGGAAGAGAACCATTAAAAATGAAATATTACACTGCATCCGAATTCAATAACTGGCTTTCAAGTTGACAATCGTCTTGGTTCATGTTGATAATATATTTCTATAGAGTTTTAATGTATTCACCATAATTTAAAAAAAAACCAAGTTTGTGCAATCCATGTTTAAAGAAACTCAACAAGTTTGATTTTATTTCATTGAGTCCACAAAATGCAATATATGTATCATAATAACATGCAGCCCTAACACAAGATTGTTCTGGATTATGACAGCCTGATGTCATAACAATACAGTCCAATGGTTTAGTTTCTCTCTGCACAATTAAGAAATAATGAGCTTATGTGGGAGGAGTTGTCTTTACAATTTTGAAGTTTGTATTGTCACAGTATGAGTTTGACTACATACATGTAATTTTCTTGAAAAATTTTGCTTTTACATAACAATTTACCCTTATGTGCTTACATATATGCCTTAAGTGCTTAAATATGATGTTTATGTTATAATCCATTATGCATTAATACATCCTGTGCTAACAGCACTCTGTTAATCATTACACAATATTCCCTCTAAATATGAGTTGCATACATAACGACAATAAAATAGTGACTAGACACTTTAACACATGTACAGTATACATGTTAAAACACATGTGATAAATAAATTAAAATAGAGTAATTGCAGTCTCAGGATCAAATATCCATCAAAAAATTAAATGTAAAAGCTACATAAACAAATGATTAACAGAAATTTGACTGGGAAATTTTAGACAATGACAAAGAGAATCTGTCCAGCCCTATAAAGCCTTTATATACTGTACACTAAGGGCTGGATAGCATTGACCTTCTAAACCTAGAGGTCATTCATTCGAAACATGTGCTGCCATCATTTCTTTGCTCTAGTCCATAATGTCTGAATTTTCAGTCACTAAATTTCCAATTTCCATTTACTCATAAAGTTTAAAGGCTCTCTGACTTGAGTTGAAGTTGTAACGTCAAATTCTGATAATTTCACACGGAGCAACTAAAGAAAAGATGCAAGCATGCTCCTTGTAATTGTACAACAGGCCTGTTTATATCCTTGAGCTCTCCAAAATCGCACCAAGAAAAATGAAAATTTAAAGCCAAATGTTTCTCAGGTTTGCCTTTAATAGTCAAGAAAAGAAACATGAATACCTCAGTGGGACACTAAGTTCCCTGTTGCGGAATATATGGTTAAATGTTACCGTAACGTCCTTATCAAGAGTTACAGGTATAATGAAATGGTTGTAAGTTACATAACTTAAAGTGACATGTTCAGTGAAATGTCTCTATAGTTACAGTGTAGATTGAGTGCTATCCTACATCATGTGTATTACTGTACATAAAGCTTGCTGAGACTAGAGTGAGCCTCTAACAACTCCTCTGTTCAGATACAAACTCACAAACAAATGTATACTGCACACATTAAAGCACATATCGTATGTGAGTGTCACCTTCTGCTGTCATAATTACCTCAATTGACCTTGAAGGTTTCTATACACGACATTCAAAAATAACATCCGCTGCTATATTTATTCATCAAAATGACACCAGAAATGATAAAAATATTAGTCAAAAATGAAATAAGCAAAAAATAACACATCAATTTGGTGCTGTTAACGAATTAAATCAAAGCATATATACAGTATTACACAAAATCTTTCTGTATATATACATTGAATCAAATGGTCCCCAATCGCTGGAAATATGTTGAACCTTTGTAGGATTCCACATGTAATTTCTCTAAGTTAATTTTGACTGAGGGCTCTTCAATTATGGATGACTGACGACAGCATGACATATTGTGAGTGACACACGTATTATGTTGCAACGAACTTACGAAGACGTAATCGCTTAAACGGTGAACTGCGACACTTCAAGGAGTTCTTCTGCATTACAATACATACATGGTACTGAGTCTTATTCACTGCCATATATATAATCCGGCATATAAATTATACATATTAATCCGTGTCGTAGAACAGGTACGGTGATACTTACTAAAATTTCCATACGACAAGAACATGGCAAAAAGACAAAGGATATTGCTTGAAAAGATCTTTCTAGTCAATTTGTTTCAGGGAACGACCTCATACAGGAGGAATGCAAACACATACAACAGTGAGACGATTTAGTGTGTACTTAAAAACTCTGTCACAGTTAGTTGCTGAATTTGAGTGAACTTCAAATTGGTAGAGTGGGAGAATGTTGGTCAGGTGTCTTCAGGAAGTGCCAGGAAGAAAAAAGAAAAAAATGCTACCATTGTTTGGCAGGAATAGGTAAATGGGATGTAATGGTGGAGTAATTAGTACTACAGTAGTACCAGTGTACAGTATAGACCCAGATCATATATGTACTGAGTCAATTCCAATCAGGGCTTGAACTAAAGGTTAAAGAATTAAAGGAGTAATTATGCAATTTTTTTTGGGGGGGTGAGGATGGGGGACAGAGTGACAAGTTACAAATTGCATTGGATTTTCATTAAAATTGCAATACTAATGGCAGAAATTAAGAGCATAAAAAAAGTTCAAAAATTAGGTCAAAATTCTGTCCCCTAGCATTTTAATACCCAAAAAGTTTAGCTTTTAGATGGTAAACTGCTGTGATATATATGAAACTTTCCAAAGTATCAACAAACTATTCCCTAACCACCTTCAACTTACATTAAAGATATATAAAAAAGTAAGGGGGGGAAGGTGGCCAGCATCAAAGATGTTTTCATAGGGATGGAATTTCGGTGCGAGGGACAGAATTTCGGTGCGAGGGACGCAATGTTATACGACAGTTTCATGTGTCATTGTAGCAAGGGTTTGCCATGTGACCACCCCAGACTTTGCTTAAACTTAGCTCAACTATACACATAATGTACATTAGGTCCATTTTGTTGAAAAGTATGTTTTCCATGTCAAAGGTTTAAATTATACTTAAAGGCATATCGATGTAGTGCAATGCATTGTTCAATGTCATTCCACTGTGTAACAACTCCTTTGACAACAATCAATTTTGAATCTCGATCGAAACAATCTGCATTAATACTCCAGAGGAATGAGCCACCTCAGGCAAGCACACCAGCACTGGTAAATCAGATATTCTGAGCCTTTAGCGACCAGGTGAACATCAAACGCTGTCTCGATGGGAACCAAAAACTTGTTGAAATGGATGACAACGTCCACCTTGAGAACACACTTTGGTTGGTAGAAGAAAGAGAAGGGCCACTGACCCATTGTGACATGTCACTAAGGGTGCACAGTGTTAAAAAGGTCACCAGTCCACTGAGGATGTTGTAGAGCAAACGTCATGAGGGGGGACAGGTAAGCCATTGGCATAATCTTCAAAATGCACTGACTGATTCCTTTCAGAGTATTCTGTTTGTTAAAATTTACCAAAATTTTCAAATATTCTTCCATATTCACACTAAAATCAACTCAAAATGTATTTAATATCTTCAGGACACGGCTGCAGGCAACTCATCTGCCGTAATGTATTACACATAGCTACAAGATAAAGAGGAACAACTTTACAAAATCTATCATCTTGACAACTTCTCCATGCACTTATCAATCTCTAAAAGGACCCCTTGCAGAAATATAATATTCTGTGAAATACTGGATGCACACAGCTTGTCATTGGTGAAGATTATCTAACCATACTCACTATAAATGGGCGACATCCTTCATGCTTAATCAGGGAGGCTAACGGGGTACGAGGAAAGAAATTTTGATCAGATTAACCTTTCCAGAATTATATTTGCTTCTCAAAACTTTACCAAGGTTCACGATTTAGCCCTCGGACAAGAATTGCCATCTCCCAACAAAACTAGAAATTAAAACTGCAAGCTGGACAATCAACTAAGACTAATATCTACAATAATCACGTTTTGCTCAAAATTCCAAACTGGCAAGAATAACTGATCTTCTTGAATGCGATGTTGAGCTGGCAATTATTGAGGCTCTAAGCTTCCAATCAGCAGATCACAATTCTACGTGCTACAATTTACAGATCTCACAGCTGTGAAGGTCATATGTGTAGCAATATAGCTGGAGTACACTCATTTAGAACTTTGCAAATATTAATGATTGCTTTCTAAAGGCATTTATAGTAGAGAGCGTCGCTGCAGTGATTTGTGGAGATAAGTTTAATCGATGACAATAGCCCAATTGAGTATTTTATTTATGTTTCTATGTCTATGTTTTGATCTGTCATAGGCTTACAAGACAACAATCTTAGATTTGAGTGCTGCTGTTGCAATGTTGACATTAACATTTATATATTAATTCTGTGTATTAAAGTTATCTTTTAAGGTGGAATATTACAGTAAAGTAAATACCAATAACAGGAAGATGAAAAATACAACACAATAAAGGAAATATACTGATCCTGAGTCTAATATATAAACCCTGTCTTTTAAATCAAATGTTCGTTCAGACTACTAGTTACACAGACTATACAATAGACGTGGATCTGACAGAATTGATTTTAATCAGAAAACAAGTTCAAGTAGCTAATTGCCACAACAATGCAAATGAGAGGATTCTTCAACAAGTTTTTAATTCTGCCATTTATTTTTGAACTCACTATGACCTGATTTTTTTAATCTTCAAGTAGAGAATAAGCTGCTGATGATTGACCTTGTGATTTCCTGTTATGAGGCCAATTTGATCACAAACCCAAATAACTCTTTCTAGGACTGCAATTATAATTTATTCAACTTTTAAAAACAAAGATGCAAATGACAACATTTTTCATCAAGAATAGAAAATGCTGGGAGATGATAAATTATTGAGATACCTTTTGTATCGATTTTCGTTCGATCCTAAAAAGCCCTAGATAATCGGGTGGATTAAGAAGCAGCAGAAAGGGATGTTTAAATTAAAGGCAGCAATTGAGTATTAATGTAGGATTAACTTTTCTGGGGGCTTTCGTCAACAACTGACCGGAAGACGTTTTCATTAATAATGAAAAACTGTATGATCAATACATCTTAAAGTATCATATCAAGGTTTTATTTGTAACATACTTCAGAAGAGTGTTTAAAGAGACCGTATAAAAGATATTTATCACTTAGGACGAAACCCTTAAGTGTACAAGAAAGAAAATTCACAGAGCCTGAACTAAGATACACAGGCCAGTCATTTACATTATTGATCACACCATGTGCTCGGTGTTCAACATTAATACAAGTCCAATTGATTTTAAACCTTTGTATAAAGTTAACATGAATACTTTGGGCTCTGTATCTGACACAGCAGCTTGAAATCACTGGACAGGAACTCTGAGGTTTAATTGTTCACTACAAGAATGTGCACAAAACCATTTAAGCAGTGTATCTTTGTATAAAACCTTAAAATTCATTTTAGAAAAAGTGTCCACTTTGCTTCTACACAATGGTCACATGTCACGTTTCATTGAGACTACGGTAATTGTGTGGCCTCATTTCATATGTAGCTTATTTAGATGTTACCAACTGTAACCATCTTCCACATGTCATGTTTCATTGAGACTTCGGTAACTGTGTGGCATCACTTCATCTGTAGCTCATTAGATGTTACCAACTGTAACCATCTTCCACATGTCACGTTTCATTGAGACTACGGTTATTGTGTGGCCTCATTTCATCTGTAGCTCATTAGATGTTACCAACTGTAACCATCTTCCACATGTCATGTTTCATTGAGACTATGGTAATTGTATGGCATCACTTCACCTGTAGCTTATTAGATGTTACCAACTGTAACCATCTTCCACATGTCATGTTTCATTGAGACTACGGTTATTGTGTGGCATCACTTCATCTGCAGCTCATTAGATGTTACCAACTGTAACCATCTTCCACATGTCATGTTTCATTGAGACTACTGTTTGGTACTTGTGTGGCATCACTTTATCTGTAGCTCATTGGAAGTTACCAACTGTAACCATCTTCCACATGTCATGTTTCATTGAGACTACGGTAATTGTGTGGCATCACTTCATCTGTAGCTTATTAGTTGTTACCAACTGTAACCATCTTCCACATGTCATGTTTCATTGAGACTACAGTAATTGTGTGGCATCACTTCACCTGTAGCTTATTAGATGTTACCAACTGTAACCATCTTCCACATGTCATGTTTCATTGAGACTACGGTAATTGTGTGGCATCACTTCATCTGTAGCTTATTAGAAGTTACCAACATTAACCATCTTCCACATGTCATGTTTCATTGAGACTACAGTAATTGTGTGGCATCACTTCAACTGTAGCTCATTAGATGTTACCGACTGTAACCATCTTCCACATGTCATGTTTCATTGAGACTACGGTTATTGTGTGGCATCACTTCATCTGTAGCTCATTAGATGTTACCAACTGTAACCATCTTCCACATGTCATGTTTCATTGAGACTACGGTAATTGTGTGGCATCACTTCATCTGTAGCTCATTAGATGTTACCAACTGTAACCATCTTCCACATGTCATGTTTCATTGAGACTACGGTAATTGTGTGGCATCACTTCATCTGTAGCTCATTAGATGTTACCAACTGTAACCATCTTCCACATGTCATGTTTCATTGAGACTACGGTAATTGTGTGGCATCACTTCATCTGCAGCTCATTAGATGTTACCAACTGTAACCATCTTCCACATGTCATGTTTCATTGAGACTACGGTTATTGTGTGGCATCACTTCATCTGCAGCTCATTAGATGTTACCAACTGTAACAATCTTCCACATGTCATGTTTCATTGAGTCTAAGGTAATTGTGTGGCATCACTTCATCTAGCTCATTAGATGTTACCGTTCTGTAACCATCTTCCACATGTCATGTTTCATTGAGACTACGGTAATTGTGTGGCATCACTTCATCTGTAGCTCATTAGATGTTACCAACTGTAACCATCTTCCACCTGTCACGTTTCATTGAGACTACGGTAATTGTGTGGCATCACTTCATCTGTAGCTCATTAGATGTTACCAACTGTAACCATCTTCAACATGTCACGTTTCATTGAGACTACGGTAATTGTGTGACATCACTTCATCTGCAGCTCATTAGATGTTACCAACTGTAACCATCTTCAACATGTCACGTTTCATTGAGACTACGGTAATTGTGTGGCATCACTTCATCTGTAGCTCATTAGATGTTACCAACTGTAACCATCTTCAACATGTCACGTTTCATTGAGACTACGGTAATTGTGTGGCATCACTTCATCTGTAGCTCATTAGATGTTACCAACTGTAACCATCTTCCACCTGTCACGTTTCATTGAGACTACGGTAATTGTGTGACATCACTTCATCTGCAGCTCATTAGATGTTACCAACTGTAACCATTTGAACAGAACTTCATCAAATTACACCTTTCAAGATGCAGTTCAAGATTCATACATTTCATCCCACATAAGATATCAGGGCATAGGTTTAATGGTAGTCCAGTAGTCCGATAGTCCGGTAGGCCGCTAGTCCGGTAGCCCGCTAGTCCGGTAGTCTGAGAAGACCAAATTTCTGTTTGGACAATCAAAATCTGCTGTGGAGGTTGTCCAACAGATGCCTGTAGTTCTGAACATCATATTCAGATTGCATTCTACCTACGTATATTAATAGGGCCTACCTCCTACAGTGTACATCCTACACTGACATATTGGTCTTTTTCATTTTGCTAATAAACATCCAAACGAAAGGCCTGCATGTCCAAGGGACAATCAGAGAAAATCTTTAAAGATTTGCCCTGGATATACAAGAATAAAGGGATCTAACTACATGCTGTGGACAAGCTCACATCTATTATTCAACATAAGTATTGAATTTTATCTAGCATATTTTTTAACCAAATACTCCTTAGTCACAACATTTGCTAGAATAAATAATATTTTATTCTCACAACAGTCAATATAAGGCTCAGTCATCTAATAAATGAGATAATTTTTTCTTTAAAAGCAAAGGGAAAAAAGTCAACACAGTATCACCTCTATTATTGTCACTTGAAGTATATTGACATAAATGGGACAACAACAAAAAATCTTCTTAGTTCTTTAGTTTGTAATAGTAGCAAACTTAAATCATATCTTCAAAAACAATATACTGTATGTACTGTGTGTGTTTACAATAAATGTAAACTAATCTCACTCCAGTATAAAGAAACCACCAGCAGATTACAAAATTACTTATACACATTTACTCAAAAAACATGTTCTATTTCCAAGTGCCTCAATCTCCCCTTGACTATTTTGACTCTTTTATTCTTCATTCATGAGTTTTATCAAACAATAACCTTCATTAATCTTCAGTTTAAACACAATGCTGCATTAACGGTTAACTACAATTTTTCTAAAGTGAAGAAACAACAGCCTGGATAATTTGTCAAAAATAAATATTGGAAAGTGTCTGCACGTTTACACAAGCTGTATTAAAATTGACATTTACGGAAAAAAAGGGGATATAAAATGAGATTCAAAAGACTACTTGGAGTGCTGGAAGTCTTAATCAAAAGCGTTGACATCTGCTCTTCTATAAATGGCACGGTTCTTATCTCAGAGTATCTTTAATAACATCTAAAGGTCAGCAATCTGCAAAATGGCAAATTCAGTTTCGTTTTTTGTTCTTTATTTTATACCTTTTTCTCAAGAAGTAGAGCATGCCAAAGACAATAAAAATAGACCACTGCTCACTTTGCTTCAAGGTACAGAAAACGGAGCTAGCCTTACGGTTTAATTACGTCTTATTTGAAAGTAATCCGGGATATGGTTGCTGCAGGTAATAGTAAGTCTCTCTTACGAGACAGAAAAAAAAAAGGCAATAGGCCGAAATCGGAGACTACAAACATCAGGCAGAACCTTCTGAAAGTGGTCGAGCTATCTCTTGTGGTGTGATGTTACATATTTTTTTTATGTTGTAACGTTATTTTTAAGTCATAGAAAAGAGAAATAAAAAACAGAAAATCTTTTGAGCTCTGAAGAAGTAGTTCACAGGGTGTGCTGATTTTGCATGCTTCAGGTGAAGCCTAACATTTGTGATCTCTAAGGATTCGTGTTTAATGACTATTAGTGGCAAGTTTAAAATTAGTCTATTAAATTTAGTACATGTAAGCAGACAATTAAGCATCGAACAAAGGAATTTATGTTACAATAAGCTATAAAAATAGCTTTTAAAAGGTTACAAAATCATTCTTTTTCACAACAACCCACATATTCCCCAAGATAAGAGTAAACATATTTACTTGAACACACTCTCTCTCTTGCCCTATTGAACTCCTTTGCAACAACTATGTGAGGCTCTACATAGGGTTTCTGCAATGCAAATGTAAGCTGGGGACCACTGTTTTATAACACAATTGGGGAACACAGTTTTATAACACATATACTGTATCTGCCTCCATCACAATCACGATTCCATGAGGAGTTAAATATGATAATTGTACAAGTCTTGCCTTAAGCTCACTTTTTTTTAAGTTCCTTAACTGCAAACACAAGACATTATGCCTGCAAATATTAAAGTAAGCCTTCTTTTCAAATTCAAAAGCATGCAGAATTTGTCAAAGTATAAAAGAAAATTTTATCCCAATTCTTTCTCCTGATCACTTGGATCTCCGTAGGCAAAATCCAATCCATAGCTTCTGCGTGATCATGTCTGAAATCGTGTTTCCATTCAAATATTACTCAAATTAGCGGTATATCTCGGATTATTTCCACTCTAAATGCTTCTGTAGAACGGGGGAGGGGGGGGGGGAGGGGGAAGATATAAATTTTCACAAACAAGTTCAATAACCATGAATCAGTATTTTCCTAAGTTGTAAATTCTAAGACCTGTATTCAAATGGCAATTTCTACTCTATATTCTTACTGTGTAGCAGTGTAAGAAATACATTGGATTTGTAGACATTTGGCACAAAATTATTCCATGGGATTTAACTTAAATGTTGATAGTATTGGACCCAAATTTTAGCACACTGAATTATTGCTGGAAGTTATGCAAAAGTACTTCCCTCGTGGTTCACTTCTGATCTTTTTAAATTATCTCCAGACACTTGCAAATTTGGTTAAAATAGACCATTAAATGTCACAGTTTGGATTATGACTGCATTTAGAGTGTCAGTAAACCTCTTGATGAATAATTGCGCATGGATGACCTGATTATATGACGATCTGTTTTGCATATTTTGAGGGAAATACAAGAACTGGTGACATTTAATAAGCATTTGAACGAAGAATCAGTTTTAGTCGATTCCTGCCTTGCATGCGGTTTATAAGGTAAAGTCTTCATAATTACACACTGGAGTTTGGGACGGGTCATCAATTGTTGTGGACATTAGTGTTTAGGAAGGCTAAGCTGTTTGGATGAAAGTGTTTGGAAGGAATGTCAAATGTTTGGGGAGGGATTCCAAAAGTTTGCGTTTTATTTTAAGAATGGCATTTTATTATAAAACCAACGCTTATCTTTAGTTCAGTTTAGATAGTACTGTACATAGGCAGACCAAAAACAGGGGAAATGGTTTCTACCCAATGCACAAGATACTCTTATCTTTACTTTGTTTACAGGGAGGGGACCAGGGATGGGGGGGGGGGTTGTATGCAGTTTCCAAGTTATACTAATTTTCCTGTTGTTCGGCATTTTACTGACTGCAGATGTTACCTATCGTGAGATATCGTCTTTACAAGCGAATGCATCACTTACACACACGCACAATCGCACACCCACGCCAACTTGATTGAATAGCATACAAATTATACATTGCATTAACCATTGAAAACAAGGCTGTGTTGTATATTAATAGGTTTTCAATTAAGAATATATTAATAGTCTTTCAAGATTGATAGTCTTGATAAAAGGAAACCTTTATATATTTAAATCATGTAGTGAAGGATTTCATTCAAAAAGAACTGCAATTGTGCCAATTAATTACAGAAAAATTGGCAACCACAAAACAAATCAACTTAAATGTCAAGGATACAGAATATAAGCAAAACAAATCTAATTCTGTTTTTGTTTATTCCTCACAATCATTTCTTGTTTCATAGGTTTTATTTTACCACTAAAATCTGATATTCCCAACCTGTGTACATCACCAAGTAGTAGGTTTTTACCCAAAACTGAAGAAACATTTGAAGAAACATTCTGCTTTCTTTTCATAAAACAATGTGTTTGATCACCTGGTATTTCCCACTAAGCTAGAAATTTGACTCGAATCTAGCACTGACCAACATCATTGTTTGGTTGTGAATTCACAAATGATGGAATATACAAACTAACTGTACACACTGACACACAGTGACAGTATTTCAAGGATTCCACACTGTAATAAATTTATATTTCCTAAGTATAAAAGCTACACACCCTCAGAAACATGTATATATCCTATAAACATCAAACACCCTCAGAAATGTGAATTTCCGACAAACATTGCACACCCTCAGAAATGTCTATTTTCTAATGGGATTGCACACACTCATAAATGTGTATTTTCTAATGGGATTGCATACTCTCATAAATGTGTATTTTCTTCAAGGAAAACGTATCCTGAGAATTGTCTATTTCCTTAGGATATCTGATTTACTTTCAAAAATGTAAGGACTACTGCCAACCCTGGGCTCCATCCTCTTCCCATTCTCTCTACCACCCCACCCCCCCCCCCCCTCAACAACAACATTCCAAAATAACAACCAACAAATGTTAACTTAAATGTTAACACTGCTTTGTGTACAACTGTCACATTTCATTGCTGTATTCTACTGCGCTAATGTGAGGAGTGCATGAACTAACTTAAAAATCTCCCATAATCGTGTGTCGATTTAATTCATAAACTTTCTAATCTTCTGAAGAGCAAGACCACGAAGTGAATTCGTGGATAACTTGTGACTCTGGAATAATCAAGTGATTTATATGCATGAAAATATGCATACTTATTCTTAATGTACCCTTCTCTCTCAAGAAACTTGGTCACCAAAATCCAATCACCGTAATGCTGCATAATCATTTTGGGGGGAAATGGTACACATTTAAGTGCTGTTTCCATTGTCAAGTTTTCTAGGTTTCAATTAATGAAAACTTACCCCCAAAACTCCCCCAGCAAAAACAGTCCTTTTGTTTGTCTCTTGATCCTCTCTTTTATTGGGAGAGGGGGAGTGAGGGGGGGGGAAAGAGAGGGATTTGACAATTTTGATGATTTCAATCAACTGGATGCCTGATCAGATATATCTTCACTGTATTAATATGTATTTATCCTTTCTGTTTTAAATAGACAACTCTACAATATAATACCATTCTGACATTCTGTTTCCTTTCTTCTCTTCCCTTCCTTTTTTTTAAACTGATAGTGACATTCTCCTTCTGCAACTTTCTCAACAAACGATCAGCACAGGAAGGACATAATTTGAAATAAGTGACTTTAACACTGTTGAAGAGTACATTATCTCTTCCGATTTATTTGGGTAAAATTCCTCCCATCTATGGCAACCACTCATCCAAGATATGACAAAAATGTGAGCGTCGTCAACATATCTAGCTCATTGTTAACATTCCAATGAATTCAATGTCATTAAGGCTGAATGTTTGCAAAGACGACAGGTAAAGAATTTGAAATGTTGAAAGAAAAAATCTACAAAAAGCAATTATCATGAAAGGATATTCTAAGGGTCTGAAATGATTGGTTAATGTGCAGAAAATACAACTTGAGTATATTTTTTTTTTTAGGTTTTGCCTTGCTTTTCCACCGCTGGTCTGCCTAAATTTTTCAGTTCATGTTTCGAAGAGGAAAGAAAAACAAGAACAGATCAGCTAAGGGTGCAGAGAACTCTTTGGCAGTTGCTTCAGCATGGGTAAGATAGTTCTAAAAGGTTACCAGGTCACTATAGACATGGTACAATAATTTAGAGTGCGATGGGTATGAGGAGACAGGTGAAGAGAAATGGAAACACGAGCTGGAAATACTCTCTGGTAGTTACTCCGTAAAGTCTTTAAGAAATATCTGTTCAAAGACCGTATAATTTGGAATGTCTATTATAATGTTCGTTCAAGCAATCATTTTTTATAAAGTGGTATGGTTTTAATACTCCCTTTAGTAAAACATTCAACAGTTCTCCTTTTCAGTTCTGATCAAGTATGTGCTAAATTCATTTCTTTTTACCGGCTTAAGCCAAACCAGTTCACACCTGAGTATTTTTTTCCAGCTCAGATGCTTCTTCTCCGCTGAAAAAAATACTTTGATTGAATTTTGACAGTTTAGATATATATATGGGACTGCCAAGTATATATCACATCATCAGGACACAAAAAAAGTAGGCAAATTTGGACTTTTTCTAGGATTGAGAGACTTTTTCACAACATGCAAACTTATTGTTATTGTTATTATTACAATTACTCTCAAGCAGAAACCATGGTACAACCATTTTATTTCCATTGAATTAGCAAAGAATGAAAACAAGAAAACTGATGACTGTAAATCAGAAATGCAAAATACCAATGAAAACCTCATCTGGACGGCACAATATATTTGTTTTCATCAAAGCAGGTGATATTTTGAATTTATCTTGGAGCAATCTCCACTGCAATTATGTTTCTGCAGCTGCTTAAAGAGGCTTAAAGTTGCTGTGGACATTGAAAAAAAAATGTAGGTGTTACCAACTTTAGCCTACTAATATACCTCCATGGAAGAAAAGGTTTTTCTCTCAATACTGTGAGCACACACACACACACGCATGTTTGTATTACATTCAGACCGAGGACCCCATCGTATTTTCCATTGTTCAAATCCACGTACCCTAACCTTAACAATACCCCATACAATAGAATTCTTCCGAGGACGTGGTGATTCTTTAGAAATCACAACCGAGGACCTGAAATTCTTTTGTTCAAGTCCTCGGTCAGATAGAAAAACAAACGCACCCGTACACACACAATAAAAAGACCTACATGCATAT
Source organism: Apostichopus californicus (assembly GCA_020650975.1). NCBI lineage: Eukaryota > Metazoa > Echinodermata > Holothuroidea > Aspidochirotida > Stichopodidae > Apostichopus > Apostichopus californicus. Next base: position 1,412 of record JAIPMN010043745.1, on the reverse strand, counting down.
TGGCTTCATATATGTTCTATTATACAAATATAACTCTTGTGAAAATATTGTACAGTTTTGTCTTCATACTGGTAATCAACAGGTTTTTAAATTTGTACTAAAATCATTAGCTCTCTTTAACACCTCTATCTGCCTGTCTGTATGTATGTCTGTCTGTCTGTCTATCCATCTGTCTGCCTATCTGAATATCTAATTGTCTGTCTGTTTGTCTTAAAGATTCCATTTCTGTATCAGTTTTCTTTCCCTACCTGTTCTCCTCAAACCATTGCTCCAGGGAAGAGTTATATATTTCATGGATTCTGGAATTAACAGGTTTACACATCTTCGAGGCAGTTTCTACTGTACTTTATTAAGTGAAGTGGGAAGGAGAAGATGGAGATATGGTTCATATTCAAATGTTGTTTTCTATCAATGTATAAATCAGATGAGACTTTCTGGTTATCTAAAATAAATGTGAAAAATCTTTTTGAACTTTTCTCTTAAAAACTGTACCTTGTATACCATTTGTCACAGTGATTGTATTATGTATTGTGCACACATAGTTGGATACCACTCTAGATAATAAACTAAGAAATATCTACGTGTGTAAATCTAATTGACCTCTCCTAATTAACTTGGTTATAAACTATTTAATTCCGTACATAAAATTTTGGGTCCCACAAAGTTCATGTAATACAGTATTTTTTTCCTTTTTCCGATTACTAAACATTTGACACTTTGAGTCTCATATTACCATTCGTAGCCTGGAGATTTTGTTAGAGCAAACTTGTACTTTAATCGCAGATTTACAGTTTAACTTTCTTAACCTTCAAGAATCGTAGCGAAATAATACAACAAATTTAACGGGTAAATATGAGATGGAAGCGTGATATGTTAACCGCAACCAGCATGTTGACAGGCACCTTAACGGTGATTTCTTTCCACAATCTCCTCTTCGCATACATATTGTCATAAAATCTATTTCTCACGGAAACCAGTCACACGCTCTCATGCGGATCAAAGCTGATAGTAGAGTGATGATCATGCAAATCTGTATCAAGGTACAGTCTAGCTAGCAATTTACTGAACTTCCACATTTTTTCAGAGGCACCACAGGGCAAGCAGCAGCATCTTCTGCTTGAATAATGAGAGCTGAAATATTCAATTTGCATGCATTGATTTAACAGATCTAGATGCATACATTCCTGCGTGTTTGGTAGATGGTTGCTAGGTGACAAAACTCAAATTCTTACACCCAAAGGGAAGGATGTCCTTGAATGAACCAGAACCATCTATCAAACAAGCAAAACGAACGGTTTATTCAATTCAGCAATTTTAGGGGTTTATATCAGAAAAAGTGGTGACAAACAAAACACAAGGTACAGTATTGTCACCCTCAGTGATGGCAGTGAACCACACACATATTAATATAT
>JAIPMN010043740.1:0-19278 GCA_020650975.1 Apostichopus californicus | reverse complement strand
ATAAAATAAAATAAAATAATAAAAAATTATAATAAATAATAAATTAACAAATTGGTAAATACTTGTCTCTTTGAGGAATATAAAATTATAGTCCAAGCTATTCTTGATGAAGATAGCTGTGTGAAAACAGAGCTGTAACATTCCCAGCGCAGGGAAATGACAAACAGCTGATATTTACCGTTTCGAGCTGAGAATCAATTGGTTATTCATGTCACTATCAAAGCTGCTGATATATATATCTATATAGATATATATATACATACATATATATAAAAAGTGTGTGTGCGGTTAAAATGATTCGACCAGGTTTCTCTTAAGAGGAGTCTTTATTAGAAGTATGATTCCATTGTAAAAGAACAAATTTTGGCCCACAAATCTCTTCTTTTTTTTGATACAGTATTATCATCCAGAATATCAAAAAACCTTGAGTTATGTAAATAACTTTCTTTATGGTCCTTCACAAAACTTGAAAGGTTATGCCTAGTATATTCCTAGTGACATCTGATCTGCAATTTCCAGAGCAAAATTTGTGGTTTATGCATGGGCTTTTCTTTTGACAATGCAGGACAAATTAGTACATATATGTACTATTGAAATATCTTGGCCTCCATTTGAATGTTCTTTACACAGATTTCTGTTTTATATACTACAACGAGGCCTGCCGCCAGAGAATTGTGTGCAAACCCCCTGCCCCATCCCACCAGACGCCTTTTTAAACTTCACTTCAAACTTTTAAACTTCAAATGCAGTAATGAGATACAATTTATTGACACATTATAATAAGCGCTGTGTGAATAGTACATCATCCCTCATGACCTTAGCTTCATTCTTCTGCAGACGGCAAAGATTTTGAATATCTGTCGTTTCTACAAATTAAAAACGCACCTTCTTCATTTGTTGGTGTTCATTCTTGTGTGTAGTCGTAGGTGATCTACTGGCAGACGTCCAAACATTCTTTCGACAAAGCAGAACGCCTGAGTGATCCAATACTGCCATGACTCATCAAAAAACACCAATTCGATACCAGGTGATCATGTGACGTCACTCCTTGACTCAAAAATAGACTCATTTTGGAGGGGGGAGTGGGGTGGGAGGAGGAAGGACAGAGGAGGGAGGGAGGAGGGAGGTTAAGCATACTATGTGATTATTTACTATAGTACCCAAAGTAGATTCACAGGGTGAGGGATTCGTGATCCCGTGATAATTTAGTATGTAATTGTACCCCAAAATAGATTGGAAGGGGTGAGGGATTCGTGATCCTGTGATAATTTACTATGTAATTGTACCCCAAAATAGATTGGAAGGGGTGAGGGATTCGTGATCCTGTGATAATTTACTATGTAATTGTACCCCAAAATAGATTGCACGGGGTGAGGGATTCGTGATCCTGTGATAATTTACTATGTAATTGTACCCCAAAATAGATTGGAAGGGGTGAGTGATTCGTGATCCCGTGATAATTTAGTATTTAATTGTACCCCAAAATAGATTGTACGGGGTGAGGGTTTCGTGATCCTGTGATAATTTACTATGTAATTGTACCCCAAAATAGATTGGAAGGGGTGAGGGATTCGTGATCCTGTGATAATTTAGTATGTAATTGTACCCCAAAATAGATTGTACGGGGTGAGGGTTTCGTGATCCTGTGATAATTTACTATGTAATTGTACCCCAAAATAGATTGTACGGGGTGAGGGTTTCGTGATCCTGTGATAATTTACTATGTAATTGTACCCCAAAATAGATTGGAAGGGGTGAGGGATTCGTGATCCTGCGATAATTTACTATGTAATTGTACCCCAAAATAGATTGGAAGGGGTGAGGGATTCGGGATCCTGTGATAATTTACTATGAAATTGTACCCCAAAATAGATTGTACAGGCTGAGGGATTCGTGATCCTGCGATAATTTACCATGTAATTGTACCCCAAAATAGATTGGAAGGGGTGAGGGATTCGTGATCCTGCGATAATTTACCATGTAATTGTACCCCAAAATAGATTGGAAGGGGTGAGGGATTCCTGCTCCCATGATCATTTACAATGTTATTGTACCCCAAAATAGATTGCACGGGTGAGGGTTTTGTGATCCCGTGATAAGTTACAATGTAATTGTACCCAAATATAGATTGCATGGGGTGAAGGATTTCTGATCCTGTGATTATTTACTGTGTAATAGTGCCAAAAAATAGATTGTATGGGTTGAGGGATTCGTGATCCTGTGATAATAGTGCAAAAAAATAGATTGTATTAGGGGAGGGATTCGTGATCCCGTGATTATTTACTGTGTAATAGTGCCCAAAAATAGGTTGTATTAGGGGAGGGATTCGTGATTATTTACTGTGTAATAGTACCAAAAGTAGATTGTAAGGGGTGAGGGATTCCTGATCCTGTGATGATGTACTATGTGATAGTACCTAACATGGATTGTAGGGTGAGGGATCCATTTTTATAATGGAATGGTCAATGCGGCCGTAACGTGTGTGTACTGTATGTCAACAGACTATGCTCATTTATAACAGATATTAACGGGACACGTTACGAAAGTGATCTTATGTCAGATGTTGAATAAAGTGTATCTCGTTCTGTTTCAAAAATGGGTTTTCACTATTCCCCTCTCCTTGAGGAAAAAGCCTTTTATTTACAGCCTATACATACACCTTACCTTTCCTATCCTTGATACAAAGGGCTTTCTCTCTGGTGAGGATATAGGGTAGAGGTCTCGGACATCACCAGTTTCATAATTCACCAGGATGTACAGAGTTTCCATGGCAACACACATACAGAAACCATCCACTGCCTGTTTGAAAAAAGGTAATTAGAAAATGAGTTACAGGGGGGGGAAAATACTTTCTAATCAGTATTTTAGATTTTATTTCAAGATTCTACCGTTTGCCAAACACTTCTAATGAAATGTAAAACAGCTTTTACAAAACAAGAAGGCTCTGCAATTTCAAAAAATTGCTGATGACACAATTTTTTTTTTCAAAATTCTGACAGAGAGAGTAAGGGGCAGTTAGAGGCTAAGAAGTAATGTACATCCAGCAGTGTGCTGCAGCATCGACTTTAAAAATATGATCTGGAACTTTTAACTCCAAAAGAGAAAATATATATACTTGAAGCACTCAACTCTTATGGTACTCCTTGAATGTATGTACAACAACTCATATCATGATCTGATACCTATCACATTCCTTGTGAAGCTACGGGAACAGTGAAATCAAGCTTAGTGGTACATTTTTTTTCATTGTTTTACTCCAAGTTTCAATTCCAAAAATTGACAATTTGAGTCAACGCACGCAGCTCTAATCAGGACTGTCCAAAATGTTCATGGACACTGGAAGCAGACGACAGTATTTGTTGTTTCTATAGCAACACAAGGCTCCTTGCCGTTTTTTGCACTTTAAACAAGGGGGATATGATATGATAGGAGTGACCGCCATATATGCAATAGATAAGACTCTGACAGTAGATGTTCCAATTGTAGCCGGGGTCCAACTGCAGGTCAAGCTTTTTATGAGAAGGAAACTATCTCTAAGCAATTGTTCTAAAATTTACCAAAAATAACCATTAGAGTGGCATTCTGTGGTCTACGGCACGTCTGTCTCTTCGAACTGACAAAAGGGTTAAGTAATATGTTAGTAGCACCTGCCAGCACGTCACATGACTATCCATGGTCGCTATGGTTTTTTTTTGCGAGTTTCCTCATTGACATAGTTGGTCCAGATTTATGTATATAAATGCTTATGTACTGAAGTAGCTGGGCATAGCTGAAGTAAACTGAAGTAAAAGCTTAAAGAAACCAACATCTTAGTGTAGCTAAAAACAGATCCCAATCAATGCCAAAGAGACATGGAGTCACTTTAAGTAACAATGTATTACCTTAGTTAGCTGATCTATTAGTTTATCAAAAGACAATCGCAGTCAAATGCCAGAGACACTCAGAATTGTTTGAAGTTAAAACCATCCAGGATAACTGTGGCGCTCTCAACAAGACAACTTCTCTAAGTATACCCAAGTAAATTAATTCCAGCTATACTTTGTTTTTGTTTTTTTAATTAATGTATAAACTATTAAAATATATCTCTGGTTATGACACTAACTTATTAATTATAAACTAAATACCCTGAAGCTAGGTTACAGTTTTAAGTAGATTCCAGTCACTTAAGTAGGCAACCTTAATGTAAGTCTGTAGAACCCTCCATCGAGTTGTAACTTGAAGTAACTTGAAGTCTTACCAAGGTCATCGGTAACTCGGGTATTGCAACTTCTTTGATGAATGTTATTTTCTCTTCCGTTACCACGTAAACCTGAACGGCTTTCTTCTTGGCGCAAGCTGCGATCTAAATGACCAAGTAAAGTTAAATATGATGTTATGAGAAGAGTCTGGAGGGAAGCAGACTTGAGGTAAGTCTGTACTCTTTTACTCATTTATACGCTAGCAGACTTCCGGGGACTCCTACTTGACTTCCGGGGACTCCTACTCGTCCTCATAGGATTTGTCCTCACAGTGGTACTCATACAGTACACTCTAATTGTGATTAGAGAGCCCCGTAGTCAAACTTGTACTCATACTGAGGGGGGAATTACACTTTAATATGCCACCAAAAATGAAAACTAAGACGTACGGTGAGCGTTCATTTCATTTTGCAGCCCCCAAACTCTGGAACATTCTCCTCACCCATATTAGGAATGCCCTTACCATAGACAAGTTTAAAAAGTGTCTTAAAACCTCACTTATTCACATGCCACCCTCATTAGGCTTTTTGTTTTTTTTATAATCCTTTCGTGTATCCTTAAGTTTTTGTTCTAGAACTATGCGTTTTTTTGGTACTCATTTTTGTTTCTTGTAAAGCGCATTGAGACCGTCGGTATATTGGCTATATAAATAAGCGTTTACTCATGCTGTTGTACTTTGACTAGAGAGAGAAATGAATAAAGTCTGAGAGGTGTCTGCAAATTTCAGTAACAGAGAGGGGATTATTAAACCGGCGATGTGGCGAAGTGGATAAAGGCAGTGGCATTTGGAGCAATGAGGCTTAGCAATCGGGAGGTACCGGGTTCGATACCCACCTGGTTCAAAGTAAGGTGGATTTTTTATCCAAGAGCATTCTAAGGTTTTCCCCATCTGAAATTACTTTCTTAATTGAAAAGATTCCAAATTTGAGTATGAAATGTAGAATTGGAAGCCACCCCCTACGCGTAAGTTATAATCCATAAGCCCTTGAGGGTGTCTCCCACATTTGTGGTCACTTAAGCGTTGTCAAAATAACTGCTGATTGTTATTATTATTATTAATTAAATACGAGGGGTAAAGGGAAATTCTGATCACTAGAATCGACTATCCGATAAAAAGTTTGCTACTTTACGACCAACTATATTCAGATATGCATATTAAGATATGAATATTAATATTTGAATTACTTCTGACCACAGCAGAGTGAGGTACAGAGTCATATTTCAACTTCTCTTTCTGCAATGATGTAATAATCATTTTTCCAAGGAGGAAGAGTATATTTGCATATATTTCTAATAATCTTTATGATTTTGATAAGTCTGGAAGTCAGAGCAGACTGATATCCCAAGCACGAATTCCAATGTAAGTATCAACTATCAGACCTGGAATCTTCAGGCTTTAACGAGATACAGTGATGGTTGCCATATTGTGCTTACCTCTATGCTAAATGCATCTCCATGTTTTGGACTATCGTTAACTGTAAAACTTGTGACCTGTTGACGGATATGAGAAGATAAAAGAAGAAGAAAATTAGCTGGAAATAAAGCAAGGATCATTTCACTATGTACATAATTAATTTAGTACTGAATATGAACTTTCGTGTTATTAAGTGTGATATTGTCTGTCATTGGGATATATATGCCATGAAAGCAACAACAACAACAACAAAAAACAAATCCAGTGAAACCAAAAAGCAAGGCAAGGCAAGTGATATATAATAACAACATCTAATTTCATATTTACACAAAAGGCTTACTTTGCCTTTAGCAGTCTGAACATTCATTAATAAAACTAGTTTAATAGCAAAGCACCTCTTACAGGATCTTTAGACACTGTTTACAAATTTGCGATTGACAGTCTTATGAAACGATAAACAAACATATAACCAAAGTTAGGGACTCGTACATGGTAGAAGGATTTACAGATAGGTTTTTTTTTTTCATACTACAATTACTACAATGACATCATATCAATACTGACTTACCCCTTTCGCTTTGGCACCGCTCAATATTGGCTGTGAAAAGATCAAACAGTTTTTAAATAGTTATGCATGGTCTGGACAGAATTCAAAAACTAAAAGTGATGCTTTCGGGGTTGAAAGGTACAGTATAGTCAGTAGTGTAGTGTACACTCAACAAAATTCGGATTTTGTGATTTTTGTTAGCTGAAACTAAATAATATTAAAAATTTGGCACAATAATGATAGCAAAACAAATGGAAAGAAAAACACACAGGATACATAAGAGAGGTTTAGGGTGGGGGGGGGGGGGGGATGCAGAAAGACACAATCTTTATTGTGGTCTTCATTTTAAAGCTTTATTTACCTACTCGTACAAGGGTAAACAACCACTGCAGTAAGACGTTTCCGTACTCCCTTTTGTCTATTTAGCCTGTGAGTAAGTTTTCATTAAATAAATATATAAAATGCTAACAACTTGGAAATTTCAAAACATAGAGAGGGAAAAAAACAACAAATCTGTAGATGATGTAGAAGATTATGTTTACCACTTACCTCTAAGTTGAACATGTTTAATAGACTGAGGACATTGTCACACAAGACGAGGATGCGAGCAAGAGCAGAGGCGGCTTTCAGCTGCTTGATTGGTTTCCTCTGAAATATACGGAGAAGACATTGGATAATTTTAACGACCGGAATCTTAACGAATTATGTCACAATGTCAGAATATTATCACATGTGTTCCAAACTGAGGTTTGTTGTGAGATATATTTGATAAATGTATTGTGTAAGGTAGGATTTTCCCTCCCAAGGGCGATTACATCGCATTGCCAATACATCATGGATTGCAGTTTGTCATAAGGAAAGTTGTAATCTATGCAGATTTGAATAAGCAAAAATTTGATGTTAATTTACTTTGTAATATGAACTGAATACTTAATAGTTTGCACAGTTTATATACTAGTAGAACTCTGCTTTGTTTCAATTACAGCTACATATAACCAGGCCAACAGTGAGCTGTTTCCATTACAGCTATAACCATGCCAACGATCGCTTCTGAGACTGCTACTCTGACCAGTGATTTCTCGTTTACATCACCAGCAACATTTACAGCCAGGAGTAGGGGTAAAATCTGCCTCAATACAAATCACAGTTCTTGACGAAACAACAATTGAAAACTTGGAAAATGTCATTTTACAGTTTGCGGATACTGCAGCAGTCGATTCAGTAACAATCTCATCAACTATAGAACTACGAATACGTGACATCGGTAGGACACATAAAAGTTGTGGTATAGCAAAAATGTGTGTTAGAACTTGTGACAATTTGTAATAAGGTTAAACTTTACAATTATTGGCTTCCACAAATAAAGAACAAAAACTGTACAAAGTGAAAAAGTGCAAATTGAATTTACATCAGGCTTGAGTATGGGCATTAATCTTATTCATTGTTTTATTCACATTACTGTGCCCATTTTTATGTCTATTTATATTTTTATGTTCTTTATTGTACTGTAGTTTATAACCCTGTCTTATATCATTTTTTACTTCTATTGCTGTTGTTATTACTTTTAGGTTGACTTTAAGTTTGGTAATTTTATATTCCAGGTATTGGTTCTTTTGTACAGTGCTGTTGAGCATGTTTTATTTCATGATTACAGCACTTGAATATTTGGTATATATGGTATGGTACATCGTTTACATAGCGTTAACAGCCAGTAGTGGTGGCAGAGGCGAATCATTTGCTTCAATGCAGATCTCATTCTCTAACGCTCAAACGATGTTTTACTTTTAAGAGTTTCCGATGAGACAAGTAATGGCATCCTATATGTTTGGTTGATAACTGTCTGCAGAACAGATAAGCAGCCACGGTTATGTACCTGAGGGAGAAGCTGAGTGGATTGTCACTTAAAGTATACCTCACAGGGGTGCAGGGAGTAATGTAGTATTCCAAATTTTGTGTAGTGCAGTTTTGAAGGTTCTAAACCAAGATAAGAACCAAACTTACATCGGTAAGACTAAAAGACATCTGGCTACAAGGGTCAAGGAGCACTTATCTGACAAATCTGCAATCTATGAGCATATCACTCACTGTATAGACTGCCGAACAGCTAACATCACCAACTTTAGTGTCATAGACAGCGGCTACACAGACTTTGAAATTAAAATTAAGGAGGCACTGTACATCAAGAAACTCAAACCTGTTTTAAACAATCAACTATTTCAACATGGATCGTCATATATACTCAACTTATTTTAGAACCTCCTATATCTTTGAACATGGATAGTCAACATTAATACTACAACTTTCGTATGCACTATACATAAGTGACTATATTGTTATCTATTTCCTGATGAGGAAGATAGGAAATGTTCGAAAACGTTTGAATATACACTAATATGACTTTCATCAACTGTATCGTTTTATTTTGTTCGTTTATTTGGTTCTACAAATGTAAAACTCTTCCTAAACTTCACTATATAATAAACATAACTTGATGTGCCAAAGAGTGCTTTCAGTTTATATAAACAGAGCTTAAAGTAATGAATCAATTACCAGTTTGTGTCTATGAAGATGATGAAACATTATTTGTGGTTCCTCTTACTCCGTTTTCCACCTGCTGCGATTCTCAAACACAAGTGGCAGATCAAAGAGTACCAGAGCATCACCAGCAGTTACTGTAATCATATTAAAACCATACCATAAAGGTAGTACTTATATCCAGCCAAAGATATTTGAGCTTGTCTTCTTTCATTGAATCTTGTTTAGCCAGTCTTAAGGAAATGACCTAATAGTCTGTGTACTAGATCACTGCTAGACCATTGATGAGCTTCTGAAGTAAATAGGGTAATTTATTCAAACATAGAAGTGATATCAATGGTGTACTAGCCCTTTTTGAAGATGTAACAAAGTGTTAACATATCAACATCCACCCTTCAATTAATATCATTAGCATATCCCAAGATGTACATAGAGTTACAAGCAAACACTATAATATAGGCTAAGAAGAAACAGTAAATTCACAACTTCATTAATTGCACAAAACATACCAACATTGTGATATAAGAACAAACAGCGAGTCTCAGTGTAACAAATGGTTTATTTTCTTAGTCTGTTCCAGTTTGTCTTACCTTTTGACTTATATGTTTTGGTCCCTATTTTGAGACCGTATCTGTTGGGGTGGGCAATGCACCCCCAGTCCCTCACATCTGGCGTTGCCACTGAGATAATGGAGGTAAGTATTCACAGCACCAACAAAATAGTTACTTACTTTGGTCAATGGTGAGTGATCAGGTGTCCAACCAAGTTGTACACCATGTTATGTCTCTCCCTTTAGTAAAGAAACCATTTGGTTCAATGAACCTCATCAAATTTCTTCCAGCATGGGTCTCTGCTAGAATTCTCCTCGCATCCTGCAATGATATTAATACACCATGTGTTAAACTTAGAGGGCGGCATTAGGTAAAATTCTTATTGGTAGCATGACATTGCCAACTAAACTTAAGGACACATTATGGGCATGTCCCTATAATCTGTTAAATTCAATAAAACGTGCCTGCAATGGTGATGTTTGGTGCAATCACAATTGTGTTTATAAAATCCTAGTGATCGCATGTTTCCTCGATAAGATCAGCTATGATGAAAGGTAAATACATGGCTAAAGACTTAACCTTAGCAGTTGTTTTTACCACTTGAGCCGTGTGGATTTCAAGAGCTGCAGATGAAATATTACTTTGTTTGTTTTTTTCATCGGCATCGTCACAGTTGAACGATGTAAGTCGGTTATTTTAATCTTCAACTATTAAAAAACCTTGTTTAAGAAAGGTATTTACAATTAGTTTGATTTCAAATGGTAGAACACCTTCCGAAAACAATCCATTACATTAGGGGCCTGATTGTCAGTAACATGGTAACTGATAAGCTCATTCAGTATTGAAGATCGTTTTAAACCTGTTTGTGAAACATTGCCTGTAACGAGGTCTTGTTCAAAGTTTCCCTTTGTTTGTAGAATGTATATATCTTCTACAGTACTTTTCCTTGTAGTTTCTTTCACAACTTTGCAAATTGAAACTTTAATTTCTGCTGAAGTTCCCAGAAAATCTGGTAAAGACCTAAGTTGTCACCTACAACGTGAAACATAACAGGCCATACTTTTCCCTTGTAGTCATCACAGAACAGTTTATTGTTATATATATGTAACTCGAATTCACACAGCGTTATCTCATCATTTAGTCTGTCTTAAAATAGTATATAATGGACATTTTGCAACTCCTAACGAATAAATATTTAACAAATTATGATTTTTTTTTGTGGGAGGGGGGGGGGGATCTGGTTAAAATAAAAACATCCCTATACATTACTAAAACAATTTCCGTTAAGTTTCAAACATGGTACTAAATAAGTCAAAATGTAAATGTTGTCTATGTTCATCTCTTTGATTTGCAATTAAGTTACGATATTAAAATAAATGTGTAAAAGTAAGTTGGCCTGACGTTTCGATCCTAGCAGGATCTTCTTCAAAGGCTAAATGACAAGTAACAGTAACATAAAGGGCAAAAACACGCACAGAATACAGAGATGTTAATGAGCATGGTGAACACAAAAAGATAGATGTAAGGGTATTAGTACACAAGGGATGGAGAGAAGAAAGAAAGAAACCAACAGGGGAAGAGGAGAGGTAGGAGATATACAGTGGAGGGACAAAGAGAGGATGAAGGGTAGGGTGTAGGGAATAAACTGGAGAAGGACAAATACAGAAAGTTGTGGAGAAAAAATGGTGGAAGAGAGCTATGAGAAGAGGAGTGATTTTTTTTGAGGGGGGGAGACAAGGGGAGAAGGAAGGAGGACAGCAGAAATGTTAGTCATATCCTTCCTGAATGTTGAACCCATGAGGTTGAATGGTGCGAAGGCGTTGCATCCAGAGCCTCTCTCTGCTGATTCGCACTAGGTCAGAACGGCTACCTAAGGATTCAATCCCCTGTAGGGACATGTCATTAATGGCATGGTTGGGAAGGTTAAAGTGTTCTCCATCTGGAGTCTTAGTCTTCATGTTGTTGACTGTGGATCTGTGACCATAGAATCGCTTCTTGGGGGTGGTTTTGGTTTCGCCAACATACTGGATGCCGCAAACTCTACAAGAGTTCAGATAGATGACATCAGTGGTTGTGCAAGTGTTGTGACCCTTAGTCTTTTGTGTGAGTTGCATGATGTGGCTGGTGATGGAATTTGATTCAACAATGTGGTGGCTGCAGATGATGCATCTCGAAATACGATCACATGCGAAAGTACCATGCTGAATGGGTGTGGGGTTAGAATTTAGATGTGGAACAGCAGCACGCACAAGAAGGTCTCGTGGGTTGCGTGGTCGTCTGTAGGCAGTGGTGGTTTTTTCAGGGACGGCTCGTTGGAGTCTTTCTAAAGTGAGGAGAATGTTGTGGTTGTTAGAGGTGATTTGCTAAAGAGGAGGAAGATTTGGGTAGAAAGTAACGACCAGGAGGAGCTTTCTGTCGCAATATCGTCCCTTTTTGTTCTTCACTGCCAAAGTAGATGAGTTGGAAAGGGTGCGGACTCTCTGATTGGCTTCACCCACTTTTCTGGCAATATGGCCCCTGGCAGTAAGGTGTTTTCCAAAGCATCTGTATGGCGAAATGAGAGAGGAATTGTTAGAGCAAATGCGATGAAGACAAAGTGCTTGAATGTAGGCAATTCAAATTGCAATGACGAGAATGGCAGCTTGAAGAATGGAGATACTGGTGTGTGTCTGTGGGCTTGGTGTATAAGTCTGTAGAGAGAGAACCGCGTTCCTTGCGAACAGTCACAAGGAGAAAGTTAAACTGTTGGTAAGAGTGATCAGAGATGAATTTGATGGTGCTTTGGAAAGAATTGATGTGATTGATGAAGGTGAGCAGGCTATCCTCATCACTGGTTCAAACGAAAACAGATGTCATCAATGTAGCGCCACCAGATAAGAGGACGGCAGTGAGCTGTACTGTGCATGCGTTATCCAAGGCTAGATTAAAATAAAATCAAATGGATAGTTTGTAGGTTTGAACTTGTTATGGATGAATTTACAGTCGATGGACTCTGGTTCCATTGATAAATTTAAATGTGTTATTGCAATAGACAGGTTCAAAAAGCGAGACGTAATCGATTTAGTTATTGGTAACGTAAATTATCTGACAGGACTTACGCAAGTTTAAATAAAGAATTTCAAATTTTCAGGAAACGTCTTTTAATCTTTTCACCCAAAACTATTGACCTATTCAATCCAACTCGCCCCGACATTACGTTCTAGCTACAGTACTGTGAGATTGTGAACCATACTGACTGTTCTAATTAATCATTGGCAGTCCTTTGAATTTACGTTATCAAACATTAGAACATCAATTATTTCCTTCAGGTTAATACTTTAATTACGTGCGCAAACACTCTTTGAAAGTATACATTAATAAAGGATGTAACGCGACTATAAACGATAGTACGGTTTATCATTAAGAACTTTCTGGAAAAAAACAATGTGATACCGACACAGTTAGGTCAAATAGAGATTTTTTCGAGATTCCCTGATAAATATTTACGGGTGCCCTAAGCGATATCTTCCAATTGCCAACCTGTTTCTCCTATTTTTAATAAAGCGTAACGCACATATGCATGTTTTCTAATAGGCTAGGCTGTGGGAGATACGTAGATTATAAAACAGCCCTCTCGCTGCCCGTCTCCTACGTCTATGCCTATCAATCCTAATAATATCCGTAGCCAATAACCAGTATAATGTTAGCAAATTGTTAACCAGGAAATTTTCACCAGGTTGTTTTTAGAGTGTAGGAGACCTTTTAGATTTGTTGGTTGGATGGGGAGTGGGGGGTGTTACATGTAAAACGTAACCAAATTCCGATCCCCCTCTCCTTTGGTATTCTAATTCTTTATAAGTATTACCAAGCGTGCTACATATCATAATGTCGTCTTGGATGGAGAAGTAAAGCAACATCAATGTCACATTAGTCGGGCTAGCGTAGTAGATTAGTCTAATTACCTGAGCCTGACTTTTTTGTTTGCAGTGCCCGAACAATATCAGCATATTGTACGAGTTTTCACGGAAATATATTGTTGGGGTCGGGGGGGGGGGGTGATGGGGGCTGCAGCCTCCTCGCTGTCCGCCTCCCAGCCTATGCCTATCAATCATAATCGTATCCATACGTAAACGTATGATAACAGATATGCTAATTCATACCATGATCCATTTTCGGAGGACAAATGAACCACGATGCTGCTTCGGTTTAATATCTATTGGGAAACAGACATGATGAAAATAATAGTGTTAAAGAGAATACAGTGGCAAGAGATTATAATGTTACGCGACTCCTCACAAACTGAGTTCTTCCTTCATTCAACTCATCAATATAATTGTATCCTCTGCATCGTTGTTGTCGTTCCTATTTTCAATATTGTGATTTGCCGCTGTTATTTAACGACATTCCCAATTCCCCCAACCCTGCCCCCTGCAAAGCTGACTTTCTTAAAAAGACAGAGGATTAATTATGGATCATTATGCGGATGGTAGGGTACGAAACACGTCTATTATATCATATATTAGTAATACTTATAGATACATATTAGGTGGAATTCCCCCTTTAGAGACTATATTAGTCCATCCGAATGATACCTGCAGGAAAAGTGTCAGAAAGCAGTAGGAGAACATATTTTCTTTTAATATGTTATCAATCAGGATCTAATGTTTGTGTCTCACATGTTAAAGAGCATGAATAGAAGTACATATGGTGCAAAACTTGGGTATATTGTGGCAATTTTGAACATCTTTAGGCCTCCTAGGAGCAGCGTACTAACAATGTTTACTACTGAGTAAAAAGGTGTGCTTACAAGTTTAAAAAAATGTCAGGCTTTGATAGCAAAAAATGTACATTGTTCATGATGCGGAAAAAAATGAATGGCCAACCTGTAAGCTATCCAGTGACGGGTATCGTTTAGCCAGTGAAAACTAATATTTAGGCGTTAGAGACCACATTACTTTTATCATTTAGTGTTTAAGTCAATGTGGTTTTAAATGGGCGTATATTACTAAAAATATTATTACAGGTTTGTAACAGATAATTGTAATGCTACTCTCACTGTGCGTCGGATATGCGCCACTAGACAACCAGTCGGCCATAAATGAGACAGCGTAACCTTTCTGAATCTATTCCCCACTTGTATTTGTGTGTTACAACTGTAGACCAATATAAATGGTACATAACAATATTAAGACATTGCGGGAAAAATCACTGATATAAGTACGACAAAGATTGTACTCAGAACAGTGACAAGCTAACAAGCCGGTTATGACGAATATATGATAACTATGACTGACTATGACAGAGACGAGAATTCGAACTTGCAGACAGTAAATGTGACTATGTCCGAATGATAAGAAAGGGTTGATACACAAAACAATGATAACTGCGAGCAACACAGTCTATGTGATTATGATTACCCGTCTACAAGAAAGTAGCGTCAACGATCTCTTCTTCCCGTTCTAATTTGGTATAGTCTTATGTATGAGCTTTCTCTGTTCCGGGTTTTAAGTACTATAGCCACGATTATGCACTTCGTTTATGCACATGGTATACTATTACGATGTTTTTCTCAACTTAAATGACTTTGTAGGATATTTGAGATACAAAAGGATAAATTTTCCGATTCTCCCGTAAAATTATGTATAGCATAGTGGCATTAAAATAAGAAAAAGGAATACCGTATCCAACATCAAAAACTGTATTACGGAACTTCGTGTCGCATTCCTCTATCTCTCCGACACTCAACTCTCTCTATTTTAAGTCTGGAGTCATATTCCCCAATCTCACCTTAGGTGCTTACAAGTGATCCCCTCCTATCCCATAATTTCCAATTTTCCCGTCACCCATTCCACAATTTCCCTTCGTCCACTTATGGTTATTAGTTACCTGCAACCACCAACCATGCCCTTAATGGGTTACAAACATACCCTCACAAAAAACACAAAATAATTAAATACTAATGGGAGGAGTCTTCTAACATTTATTAATTATAAAATCCCATTAATACCTTCTCCCCCTCTCCTAGAAATTAGGTAAAACTGTTACGAGCTTGCTACCTGTTTTATAAGAAAAATTAAGACCAACACCCTATTGGAGAAACCGCGTGACAGGCGGACGATAAAAAACAGGCCAATTATTTAAAGTCAATATTAACCAAGCTACCAGAGTTGGTGAAAGAAAAGTAAAAGAAATGCGTTAACAAGTGAGAAAGTTAGAAATAAGAAAGAACCATAAACAGAGAGTCGGAAAATGATAAGAACAAAATAAACAATTCTAGCCAAACACTCTGGTTACAATTATTTATTGTTTCCGTTAAAAACCTTCCCTTCCTCCAGTTCCCATCCATCGTCTATATATAAAAAAAAAGAACTGGATATTAAATTAACGGTGTTATTCTAAATACGTTACAACGTTAACTCATGAGTCTATATGTATAAAAGAACTGTATATTTAATTAACGGTGTTAATCTTAATACGTTACTACGTTATACCATGATTCAGTGCATCCAAATTTATCGAGTTGGATAAAAATATGGTAAAAATAAGTTAATCGGAGCCAATATAGCAAGTGTCTGTTATATGTTACTACTCAATACTTTACTTCATCTCACGTTCAAACATTGTACTTCTAAGTGAGTAAACGTTTGCATGGACATACTAATAGCAATCAATCTGATCGCATTGCTAAATCTTAATATTTCGATAAATTACATGCAACAGAATCCTTATATATTGCTTTATGAGGAATAATATCAGTTTGCTAAAAATCAATATGTCATGAAAAATTGTTTGAACCGTATGTCTATAAATTGTTTTCTCTCGTCAAACTGAGCATTTTAATCAGTTATTGAGTACTGAAAACTCTGATCTACTGGACATTAATTATTACCATTTTTCTTTGTTAACATTGGATTTTTCTCTCAGAGTATGTAAATGTGACATTTTTTAATTAATCATATGAAAAATGACTACTGTCAGCGTATTAGTGATTGTAACACGTCCAGCCCGATTTCTCATTAAATTCAGCCAAGCACTGATCAATTATACCTCATTGACACAATATGAGCATTGGCATTTACAACGATATGTTCTATAACGTATCCGTGGATGTGATGTCATGTGATTTAAATGATGGATTTTCTGCCATTAACAGAGTCATAATGAGTCCAGAAATCCACTATTATTTGTTTAAATAAACAATATTTTATATAAATTACTTTAATATATCATATCATTGTTATATTTAGAACAATGTCTTTTGGTAACACTCTTAAAAATATGGATTATATGTCATCAAAGTTAATACACTCGTCATACGTTACCCAATGCTTAGTACTTTTCATCAATAAAACCTATTCCCTCTTTTTTTCCCTTTTAAATCGACAATATTAAGACACGCCATGTTACCCTGGGCCATGGAGTTGAAAGAAGTCAAAAATTCAATCGACTTATTGATAAAAGGTATTGCTTATGTATATTTACCAGGGAGTTAACATTTCTATCATTTAAAAATATGCTGAACCTAATAGTTTTTTTTTTTTTCGTCAGATTCCCATAACCAGTGTATGCCTTAACAAATCTTTCAAGAAATGTGAAAAAGATGTTATTGTACTTCACTCTGGACTCAGATTGAACCAATTATTGACGGTAGAGAAGATACACGTAGAGACAGATCAAGTAAACGGGGAGCCTAGGATACTAACAGAGGAAGACGTTTCAATGATATTCCGTTATGGGCTACGTTCAGAACATTTAAAGGATCTCTCGTGAGTATAATGTAATATGTTACGATTTCATAGTTCTGAATGTTCAACACTGACTACAGAATAAATCGAAAACAACAACACGTTAAGACTGTTTAGCTTAAAATATACTTTTTTAAACAAATGCTACTAATAAAATCGGTAATTTTCGCTTAAGTATGTTAAGTTTTATTAAAGTTTTGATTTATCCAGATAAAACGAAATTGAAAGTATATATAGCATTTAAACGTAACGGGTAAAAGAAGTATAGTTCGCGCCTGCATACAATGGCTTTGGATAACATTAGACTGTTCGTTTTGATTTATATACACCACGTCTCAGAACTATAAACGAAGTGTGCGTATGGTGTTAGTGTTACAAAATCGCACCAGGAAAACCATTGAAATAATTTACGTATCCAGGTAGACAATAAATGGGAAGATAGCGTAGTGTTATGTTTCGATCAAATATAATTTTCGTTCAATCACGTTCTTTCACCAGTCTCTACAATTAAAAATGTTGGGATAAAATAGATAACTGTCATTATGTTGATACTTAACTTAAGCTTAGTTCCAAGATACATTGTATATGTGTATGTAAATATGTATTTACTTTAGATCCTCCTGCAAGCAGGAACTCGCAGACAAGCCATCGTTGGCTTATCAAAGCCGCAAGCTGACCGAAGTCAGTCTCTTAGATTCATATTTAATGTCCATGATTATGACGTGTCAATTTGTCAACAACTCTGTAACTGGATGACATACATTACTCTTGGAGTGACTCGAACTCGGAACCTTATGATTGAAAGGCACCGGCGTTAGCCACTGAGATTACACTCCACGATGTATACTTACTACTACTTTGCTCAATACCAGGGTACTGGTCTGTCTGTTGATCTACTGGTAGCGCCTTGCGATGACTTGAGATCCTAGCAAGACAAGTTTAGACGGATACCAACTACTGTTCAAACATATGCTGGCAAACCACAATTATCGTATTCAACTAGTCGTATTATATAAATATATATATATCATTTATATATTTTAATGACAGGAACTTTAAATTCCGTTACATTTGATTAGTTTCCAAATTCGACTGATGTTCGACTCAAAGTTCCCTCATTAATACCATAAACTGTTTATATCAATCGATTTGCAAAGTTATCTGATGTCACGATCGTTTAGCTGCTACAGTCATTATGTGATACCAGAGTGAACCCGGAACCTCTCTTCTAAATACGACTTCAATGTACAATAATGAAGCGTTATCAATACATTTAACATATGTACCACCCGCATTACGACTTCTACAGACAACTCAATACAACCACGAACTGTACATAACATACTTATGAAAAACATATATAGTATACAACTATCAATAATACATGTATTGAATATAAGAGTACGATAAAATATCGGTTTGATCCTTTAACTAGATAAGAGCAGCCAGTGGAATCCGCTGCAATACACGTATTCCTGTTGTATATACAAGTACAGTAATATAACAGTATACGTATGACATCGATATTCAATGTATAATACTCTGACTAGCTGGGGTTCATTCAGACTACGGCCTTTACTGACACAAAGGACGTCAATCTCAAACATCATTGTCGATGAAATTCTAAAACTTACCGTAAAACGATACAATATGTAAATAATACATACGTATAATAGTATCGTTCTGTTACTTACGCAACATATTATTATATTACGTCAGTAGTACCGCGGGCTACGTCACGTGATCCTCCGCCCGGCGGTTGATACGTTTTTTTTTCACTGTTAGATGTAAGCAATAATATGTCTAGAGTTTTGTAATAAACGTCGATGACATCCGATGCCAATGAAAGCCCCGATTTATTATACCCTATGAAGTTAATGCTTCCTGGTGACGAACTGTATTCCCCCTAACACTCGTTATACATACAGCCTATTCTCTCACAGACTATGTAAAAACAATGGCGAGATTATTTATATTTTGTTAATAGATTAAACGTGTTTAACACACTATGATGGCATCTCTACAATGAATAGAAATTTGCTACTTCTTGATTCAAATGTTTGTGTTTACCGATCAAAAAAAAAATGTAAAAGTGTTTGTAGAGGAGTATGGGCAAGCCTTAAGCCATTCAAATCACAAAAGAAAATGTTGGTTTAAAATGATGAAACTGCAATTAGTTAGATTCTTACGCTAACAATTATAACGAGATAACATCAAGTAGGGCTTAGCCAGTGTGTATTTGAAACAACATGTACATATATGTAGGCGA
>JAIPMN010043739.1:9677-22882 GCA_020650975.1 Apostichopus californicus | reverse complement strand
CCCCCCCCCCGGCGCCCCCAGCCCCACCGGTTCCTACGCCCTTGTCTCCAGCCCTTAGGAACATAACCTTCCTTCATAAATTTACTAAAAACCAATGAGAGTGGAACACAGAAATGGTGTGCAAAAGTTTTCAACAAATACGGATGGCTGGCATCAGGTCCAGAAGCTTTAGAGACATTTAGACAAAGTTGTAAAAATGTTGTAAAAATAGTGCTATGTGTTGTGTTTACCATAGGATAGGCTTATGTTACATCACATCACGATTTCCTGGTTTAAATTTAATTGTGAAATACTAAATAATATTTATTTGAAACAGTCGATATATAATACAAACATCATAATATGTTACTTATTGTTCGTGAACTTCTTTCATTTGAGCTTCTACTATCTGAACTGCCTCTATTATTAGTTTCTACGCTGTGATGGACTTCAATAAACATTCATAATTAGTCGTAATTTATATACACAATGTTTATGACACACGTTGCACTGAAAGTTATTCGTGTACAAAAAAAAGAAGAAGAAGAAGAAAAAAAAAACTGTAATCAATTGTTGTAAGACAAGTTGTGAATACCTTCCGCACGTAACATGAGTAAATATTGGTTCATTTTATTGATTCAAAACTCCCAAGTTTTTAACTTGGTTTGTGTCTGCATTCTTCTCTAAAAGAATAACAAAGAAGTTGGTTGCATTTCTTGTAATGTGAAAAGATTTTTTTTTATGCTAATGGCGGGCTTTCCTATTCAAATGAAAACAAAAATCTCAATAATCACCCCAATCTCGTGATGATATAAATTTTGAATCATCAGCAAATATATTAATACTAAATTTGAGGTGCCATTCGCCTACGAACAGACATATGACTAATGTTCTCAATTACTGCATCAAAATCAACGTCCTCTGCAATGTCGCCCTCTACACTGAGAAGTGCCAGCGACGCCAGCCTCTGTTTGGACATGGTGGATCTTAGATATGACTTCGTTAGCTTCAAGAGACTGAACAACGGCTCACTTATATGCAGACGAAATCGCGATTATACTGAAAATTCTATACAAATTATACACAATGTCGATATGCTGTATTAATGTCCTATTCGGCAAATTTGGGTATGACTTTGTAAAAAATTTGCAGACCTGTTGGTATACTCTGATTTAGCCACTTCCTGGTCAACATTGTCAGCCGTACATACTTGAAAGCAGTTCAATTTCTTCAATGTCGCTTATATGATCTGGAATAATGCACTTAAATGGTACAACTAAGTACTGAAAATCACTAACTCGTGATTTCACTTCTTCAGTAAGGGTATATATTTTGTAGAATACAGTTATTCTAAACCTCTCAACGGGATCCCTAATTGGTTCAACTTGTACTTGTTCGCCTGTCATTTGTTTGCGTTTGCGTACTCGAGCTCATTAGAACCCCCTTGGTTGATTGATATTGCATGTGCTTTAGCTAGAAAGTCATTGCAAGTCACCTGATCTTGTTCTTGAATACATTCACGAGTACGGCGTTTATCTTAGTACTCGCAGTTACAAGGTCAATTGACGCTTCCTGTAAAAAATTCTGAGAGACTTTGTACTTGCTTTCCTCCCTCTTCTACACTCCCTGTCTCCCTTCATCATCTGTTACCCCCTTCCTCACCCCAAGCTCATCCTTTCCGTAATGGAGCTGGGCTCCCCCCCCCCATCCCCATCCCCACCTGCCTCCCTCTTTGCGCACGCCACTTTGAGATTAGGTGAAGTTTATTCAACTATTAGCTGCTCAAATCATTACTTTTTCAACAACTTTACTTTAATTTGTATTGCTGATCAACTTGTTAAGTATAGCATAAGCCGACAAATGTAATGAGGGTCTGTGAAGAAATGTTGAGAACCGGATGGAATCATAATTACTTCAGGTTCATGAACCTTCATTTTTTACGGCCCAAAAATGAGGAAGGTTGTCTTGGTTTAATCACCTTCGGACCTATATTAACTTCCTATAATATTATGTTTGCAACAGCTGTTTTAATATGACTTGGCATTCGGGAAGGCGCCTTTTCACTGAGTTGATCTCCCCCGATTGCTGCCCATATCGCTTTCTCTTAGTTCAAGGCATAGTCAGCACTGGGACGAGCTGAGTTGTTAAAAGGAACATTCCGTTACTTGTTATAGGGCCGAGTTCGTCAGTTCGAGACCGAAACGTGTTTACGTACGTGTATGTCAGCAACACATATATTGCGCGTTGACATACTAATTCTGTTATTGTGTTAACGTTACACACTGTGCTTATAAGTTGCTTGTTTATATGCCTGGTGAATATCAAGACAATCAGTTTGAATATTGGCAAAACAAAAAACTGCGGTCATCATGGCTGCTAACAGTGACACAGAAAGCCAATCTAGCCAAGTTGCTGCTGATGTGCCTGCATTTGTGACATATTTGCGGAAGATTATACCCTTGTTGCTCGAAGATGGAGAACCATCGGCAGCACTGGACAACGCCCTTTCTAACAACAATCAGGCGCAAGACTTAATGAAAAAGTTTCTTTCTGACTCACAAACAAAGTGTTTTCAATTAGAGAGAAACATTGTCAGAGGTACTAACGATTATATAACGGTTGTGTATTCTTGCTGCCTTCGGCAAGCTTCTTATCACTATCAGGGCTGCGTTCATCTTGGGTTCCCACTTTATAAAACTAATCTGACTAGGCCTAGCCTTCGGTAGGCAAGCCGTACGTAACTTACAGTAGCAGTCCTAACCTTAGCCTAGGCGCCTACTTTCTAGCCTTAGATCTACTTCTAGGTCATGTACCGTGCGTTCTCGAACAATGCTAGGGGCCTATATCTACTTAATGTTCGTCAAACTCTTAGGCACATGCAATATGTACATAGGGCTCTAATACAGTAATTCAATGATGGTTACTATTCTACTGCTACAGTAAATTCACTAATATAGTGTTACTATTTGCTAATGTTTTGAATGATATTCATAATGATGATCTGGCTCTATGGATTAGTTCTATTGTTCAGCTATTTGACTTTATTGCTAGTTTGACTAGATTCTGGCAGAAGTAGGAAGATTTGTACTTGAAAAATTAGACTTAAAGTTAACGTTCTTAATTTAATATTGTTGCCATTAAGATACTATTTATAGCTCTCTGCTGTATAGACCCCAACTGGGGGCTGTGTCATTCCGCCATCTTCCGCCATAGAAAATGTGCTCTTTCTGCCTATGAAAAAGTACCATTCTTCATGTTACTCCGATGGCGGTAAAGCACTTTTGTATGGCAGAAAAAGCACATTATTGTCGGTGCTCTGTTGGCCTATATGCACTGTATATTGCTTCGCTTCACACTACCTAGGCCCGCAAAATCCACAAAATCGGTCATTTAAATCAACAATCAGAATCGATCTTTTTATTAAACAATCAACCTAAATTAATTCGATTTATTCAAGATCCAACTATATTATATATTTAAAGACAGTGTTTGACTCTTATGAACTTAAATTAAAACTATTCAATCAACATGTACACTAAATCCTTGTATCTATTCCCCAATCTTGTCTTAACTACAGTTCAGTCTATCCAGCCAACCGTCACATTTGAAGACTGTGTACCTATCCTACACGCGAATCAAAAAAAGTTTCACCGATACATTCCTGTGTCAAATCCATTACTAAAATGTAGCATTCCACCATAGGTTCACGTCTTTCCACCATGTTGGAAAGAATTGAAACCTATGGCGGAATGGCACTGGAACCACCCCAACTATAGCACTCTATAATGGAAAAGTTTCTTGAGATTATGTACAGTAATTGGCATGCATTGGTCGTAAAATGAAATCCTCATGCCATGAAAATATATTGGAAGAAAAGAAAAAAGGTTTCCATAGCCTTAAGGAAGCTGACATCTTGTAAGCAGCCTCTTTAAGCCAGCTTTTCTTGATCTTTCCCAAACAGAGGAAGATGAGGAAGAGAAAAGTGACCTGTCTGAGACTTCGGACACAGATGCAGAGGTCAACTACTCGCTCTCAACAGATGTACATTTCACAAGTACAAGAATGGCCAGGTATTCTATTGTTGGTGTATGAAAAGAAGAACATTTAGTAAAGATACGTTGCAAGACTAGGCAAATCTTTGTTGGTTTGTCTACTTTATTACGTTATTGCTCTGAAAATTGTTTTACAGTTTCTTTCCATAGGAATCCATCCTAACAGTCAAACAATTAAAAAATTGTACGTTTGATCAATTATCGGGAGATGGGATATGATTGCTGAACTGGTTATTACGGGCAATTACATGCACGTCTTTGGTATCTCTCCCAGTTCTTAATGTTAGTGATTTGCCACAGTACAGGATACAAATTGTCGAAATTATTGAAACGAAGGTACATGTATTTTGAAGGTTTGGCCTGCAAAAACCAAACTTAATCCACTGTCTTTTATCTCATTTTGTCAATCATTTCAATACAATGTTACTTTTGTCCAGGTTTCCTGTCCTTACTTTAACTTTTGTTGTTCTTACTGTTTGACTGTAGTGTTGTCTTCGTGAAGCGAGGTCCTATTGTTGATGCCGAGAAGTCTATTGCTGGTCAGGTGAGGGTGATCAACCTGAGTGATGGTTCACCATTTGAGATTCTCCATGCATATGTTAGTAATGCAGTGTCCCCATTCTTCAAGTCCTATGTCAAAGCCACAGGAAAAGTGGATAGGTGAGAAATTACTTCCATTTGTTTTTCATGTCTTTTTGGTATGTTTTATTAAGTTTTTGTGACTCTGGCCTGCAAAGACAGATCTAATTTGCTTAAGATGTGTAATTTAATGTATTCATTAACTTTTCTGTTGTTTTTTTAATTCCTTGATAGTAGTCCAGGTTAACGCACAATTCACGGTATGGACAAAACCAAAAACTATTCAAATTTACCTTCACACAGAAACAGAAAACATACATTGCCTGAATACATAACTTATCAACATGAATTTATAATCCGTATGCCATGTTGAGAGGTTTTCACCTTCTAGAAATTCAGACTTTACATACATGTGTAATATTTGTTTGGAATTACGCATCTCAATTAAACTTTTGCAGAGATGGTGACAAGATGGCGCCATCCGTGGAGAAGAAGATTGTAGAGCTGGAGATGGGTCTGTTACATCTACAACAGAACATAGACATCCCAGATGTCTCTCTGGGCATCCATCCTGTCATCACAACCATGATCAGAAAATGTGAGGATGATGGGAGGAAGCCAAAGGTCATCGACTTTGCTGATAAGGCAGAGGACTCCACTTTCCTCAACACCCTCCAGACGGGAGTGGGACGTTGGATTAGAGAGATACAAAAGGTAAATCAATGACAAAACCATGATGACACTTGGAAACTCTGCTCAGCAAGTCGTTACAAACCTCAAAATGTTTTCCATTCGATAAAAGTTACAAGACATCTAAACAGTGGTACACATATCTGACTGGGAAGGGAGAAGGGACAAAATGACTGCTATATATAGTCTTTTCTGTTTTCTAAGAGGACTAACATACTTACTCCTGATTAGTATATCAATGAGGAACACAGCACTAATGACCAGGTTTAGCAAACCCATCCAATGTTGAAACACACTCCTACAGTAAAGGATGAATCGAACAACTAGTAGTTGATATTTACTTACACATCGGTGAATTTTCCGTCTTTTGCTTAGGTCACCAAGTTAGACCGAGACCCTGGCTCTGGTACTGCTCTGCAGGAGATCAGCTTCTGGCTGAACTTGGAGAGGGCGCTCATCAAGATCCAAGAGAAACGAGAAAGCCTGGAAGTGGCTTTAACTCTTGAGGTTTTGAAACATGGAAAGAGATTTCACGCCACTGTCAGTTTTGACACTGACACAGGTAAAGATTTTATACGATTGACCTATCCTGCAAGGGGACTTCTTTCCTATATTTGAAATTATTCATTTCTCGTCTTTTTTCTTTTCGGATTGCTATTTCTTATTTATTCTTACATGACATATAAATGCAATATTGCTTGTCATTTACAAACAGTGAGCTATAAAATTTGCCCATTGTAAAAAGTGACTCTTAAGAAACAACTTGCTGCAGTAATTAATTTTCTGCTGTATTCACATATTTGCAGTCTTGAAGTCAGTGGATGTGTTTAATGATACAGTACTCTGAAGCTGTTGGATGCTCCTACAGTGTTACATCATCTCTCCCGACACACACACACAGATATAGTCATCAACTCTCTTCACTCACATACAGGAATTACCCTAGTATATTATTATTATTAGTCTGTTTCAGTAGTTCCCAAAAAGCGTACCCTTAAAAAAAAATAGAAAATATGAAAAACATAACCACATCGTTATCTTGGACCATACCGCCACTACTACTTTGTTCATACCAGATGTACCTAGGTTCTGATTCCGTTCTGTTATGCATCTGTCTCACTTTTACAGGCTTGAAGCAAGCTCTAGCCACTGTAGCTGATTACAGTCCTTTAATGAAGGACTTCCCCCTGGACGATCTACTGGCAGCGACAGAGTTGGACCGGATCAGACTGGCCATACTGGCTATCTTCATGCACCTCCGAAAGATAAGGAACACAAAATACCCAATTCAGAGGGCACTTCGACTCATTGAGGCCATCTCAAGGGATCTGAGTAGCCAACTCCTCAAGGTGAAATAGCCTTTGTAAATTGTAACTGTGGCTTTTATTCCGTTTTGGAGACTTTAAAATGTGCCTGCGTTTCATTGTAACGTACTATAACGACAATGTCAGTTTAAACCAAATGTTGTTTTCATTTTGTGTCTGCTTGTGAGAGATATATGTAATTTTTCGATCCAATGTTAGTACACTTTTGTATCTCGCTGTGATTATTTTGTACCTTGACTTGCCACATACTACAAGGTTAGTGACCTTGATAAAATTATGTGATGTGGAATGATGGATATTGATATAACTGTGACAGTCAGCAGATGTTATTGCATTTGACCTTCAACAAAATGACGATTAACTGATCGATTGCATAAAAGTTGAAGAGTTTATTAAAGGTAAAGGTACACACATAATTGGAAGTAATTCCGATTCCCGTCATAAGTAAATGTGTAATGTAGACCTGCATCTCTGACAGGAGTACAAATGATAGACTAGATACAGAGACAGGTCCCTAGCTACACAAATACCTGTTAAACACCCGAATGATATATTCTGTCATTCAAGGTCCTCGGTACCAGACGCCTCATGCACATCAGTTTCGACGAGTTTGAGAAAGTGATGGTGGCCTGCTTTGAAGTGTTTGGGACGTACGACGACGAATACGAGAAACTTCAAGGCCTGCTCAGAGACATCGTCAAGAAGAAGAAAGAGGAGAGCTTGAAGATGGTTTGGCGAGTCAGCCCTGCCCATAAGAAACTGCAATCAAGGCTGGAGGAGATGAGGAAGTAAGCACTGGTTTACTCTGATAATAGAGCTCCGGCTGTAGGCAATGTGGAGTATGGAATGATGGTATAAGTAATAGAACATCATAGACACTTCTTGCAAGCCCCTCCCATCCCTCCCCTACCCTCAGTCTCTCCTATCGCTCCCCTACTCTCAGCATTTCCATCCCTCCCCTACCCTCGGGATCTTCCATCCCTCCCCTACCCTCGGGATCTTCCATCCCTCCCCTACCCTCGGGATCTTCCATCCCCTTGGCATTTCTGCTTCTAAACGGTGAACACTTATTTGTTGATATTTACGGCAGTTCTTGCATTGTTTGTGCTTGATAGCCATACTAAGCTTGTACTCTACTCTTAACCTTCCCCTTAACTCTCTTGTCATTTCTTCCACATGTGTATTACCCGGGTGTGGATCCAGGGTGTCTGGGTTATCCTTTAACCCCTTGCAAAGAATTAAAAGTAGTGTTTAGCACAACTGTGCGTGTAGACTTCAATAAAGAGTATAAATTAAAGACATAATTTCTAGCCAAAATATGCCTCAGAATTCAACATTTCACATTTAAAATTTCAATTCTTCTGGCAGAGCACCCCCCCTTCCCTTCATGAGAGCCAGTTTCAATGACTCCACAACACCTCCCTGAAATTCCTGGAGATCTGACACTGTCTAACCGCCCTGTTAACCTCCATCTGTCCCACCCTTATGTAACATAGTTTATCTTTGTGTTTATATTTTTGAAATGTTTTTAGAATCTTTAAGGGTTTCTAGACTTGTGGTTTTTCTAAATGAAGCTGTTGTCATTTGTGTCTGTAGGTTCAGACGCCAACATGAGCAGCTCCGTGCTGTGATTGCCAGAGTACTCAGGCCAGCTGTGACCCCACAAGTTCCTGCTAGTCCTGCTGGTACCCCAGATGATCCGCAGGGTGGTATCATCAATGAACTCCTAATGGATGCTGCTGATGCTAATGCCATTGAGGTATCAAATTCATTCGTGGTGACATTTTGTAAAAGAAAGAATGTTGCATTTAAGTTTGATGCTAAAGTACCAACAAAAGTTGTGAAAGTTTCTCTGTAATCATGTTCTTTGATTAATTGGAAATTATTATTGTTCGAGATGAATGAAATAAGTTGTATAAGGTGAATTACTATAAAAGTTAAAATTTTCCGGGTGCATATTTTGTTCTAAAGTGGAAAACGGCGAACCTTGCTTCAACAGTAAAATGTCTTCCTTTCCTGGTTACTCGAATAATTGAAAATATAAATATTATACCTATACAACTTTACAAGCCAAAAAAAAAGGTTCTCAAAAAGTGACTTTATGTTTTAAGTCACCTCTGTGATTGTCAGTCAGTTGCTTGATGCAATTATATCAGCAATATATAGTGTATTGTGTATATGGTAAATATCATTTTGAATACATTGATGCATCGCAACATGTTATTTCACGTAACCACTCACTGTATGGGAGTTTAGTGCTTGCTGTGGGTTCAATCAAAAGTTTGAGGGGCATGTGACTTTTTGGTCCCCTGGCTCCATCGCCCCTGCCGTTGGGACAGAACAACCCGAAAGGAGGTAATATAGTTGTGATACATATCAATCATATGCCTGCATGGTTATTTGATGTAGTAACTCTCTTGCTTTCACATTTCAGGAAGTAAACCTCGCCTACGAAAATGTCAGAGAGGTCGACGGATTGGACGTGACCAACGAAGGCAAGGATGCTTGGGAAGCAGCAATGAAGAGGTAAAAGAAAGATTTCCTACTTTGTTTTGAGCTTCGTTATTTCATGAAGAATGTACCAGAAAAGCAGGCTGTAGTTCTGGGATGAATTATTTTGATGAAACCGGAATATGAAGATGTCTTTTAAAGGAGCAAGTCATGTCTGCATCGTTGCATCTCCTGTAATCTCTTGAGTACAATTCAGGTCAAATATGTTGTTACTTCATTGGTTCAGAAATGTCACAGACAATGTTTGAACTAGAGAAATGCTCTTCTGCAAGTGAAGAAAAGTGTCAAGCCTTTACCTAGACTTAGATCACTTTCATAGCCATTTGTGTCAATGCCCTGGCTCACTTAGTCTACAAAATGGAGATCAGCTGATCTGCGTGTGGGCGAGTGGGAAGAGAAAGGAGGGGGGGGGATGGCTGGAGGAGAAAGAGACTGAGTAAAAGGAGAGGGAGAGGAGGAGAAGGATGGGGGAAGGGAGAGATTGTTTGAAACAATAAAATGTAACTTACTGTGAAGTTTTAAATTACAAATAAGAAATTGACAAATGTGTTTTGGTCGTTATCCCTAAAAGTTGGTCTCAATCCAAGATTTCTAAAATGTATGTTTTCATGTTTAAGTTTAGCCATCCTCTTTTTTTTCAAAACTAATGCATTATGTAAAATTTCCAGAAGTCTTTCGTCAAGAATGATAACAGCCTTTCTCTCCCGACAGGTACGACGAACGAATTGACAGAGTTGAGACCAGAATCACTGCTCGTCTCCGTGACCAGCTGGGTACAGCCAAGAATGCCAACGAGATGTTCCGTATCTTCTCTCGCTTCAATGCGCTCTTCGTCCGCCCTCACATCCGCGGCGCCATCAGAGAGTACCAGACTCAACTGATACAGCGGGTCAAAGATGACATTGGCTCTTTGCATGACAAATTCAAGGTAACTGGCTGATCAGCCAATCCTCACATGTGAAAGTATTTCTCAAGAGAACCGTTTGTACACAGCTTAATATGTCCAGCAATGTCACCATGCATGATACAGCCCAATGAATGACTTATCTTGTGGACCGGGAAAACCCTATGGTTAGGGTAAACACCTAGGGTTAACCCTAACCCTAACCCGAGAAAAACTGCATCACATGTAGTATCATAAAATACCGTACTTCTTGAGGCAATGCAACTTGCCACATTTTAACTTGTCTTGAGAGATGAAAAAAAACTTGAGGTCTTGGAGCAGTCTCTTGGGTGGGCCCTGTATAATGTAACTAATTTGCATATTTTGTCATATTTTCCATAAAACGTAGATGAAGTATAGTATGTTTAAAAACAAATAGATTGCTTAAATGGGTGACTTATGGCACAAAAGTAATGTTGACGATGTTGTAGACGTACTGTTGCTGGTGTACATAGTGTAACACACAGAGCATTAGGTCAGTTCCTCGGATGCAAACATTACCCTTTCCTTGTTTGTTTAATCACATCTTCACACCTGTCTTGTATTTTCTCTCTGTATTACAGGTTCAGTACCCCCAGAGTAAGGCCTCAAAGATGAGCAAGATAAGAGATCTGCCTCCCGTCTCTGGTTCCATCATCTGGGCTAAGCAGGTATTTTAGAAACTACTGTAAATTTAGCAAAATAGGACCTTAAATTTAGCGAAATAGGTTGTACAAATTTAGTGAAAATTTGTAGCCTTTTAGAATTGTGGTATTGTTAGTGCAACATGAAAATTTGGTATAAAACTTCTACTAGTTATATGAATAGATAGAGTACACCATTGACATGAATTGGTTAACACAAGCTCAGTGAATTTTCTTCTTGTTCTTCATTCACCTATTGTTACCGGCAACTTTAGTGGCAGCTTACAAACATTTGTCTAAAATAAATTAAGCCGAAAGCTTAAATCAGAGCTTGAGCCAGGGAAATAGTTTTGTTTTCCAAGAGAGAGAGAGAGACTTTCATGACATCCACAGTTTCCCCAATGTAGAAATACAACAAGATATATGATTTGCCACAAAAAAATATGCTAATTTTAGCAAATGGGTAGCAGGAGAATTGAGATATTGGTGGCATTTTTTTCACTTTGAAAGACCAAACTTTTTTGGGTAGTACTGTTGGGTTAATAAGTCTCATTGTAAATTTGTATACTTTGTGAAAGAATATAATGACAACACCTAGTCATGTAAGGTTCATCTGAAGTAAGCCTAATGTAGGGAACCACAGCTGTTTGTGACATCTTTGTTTTTTAATCTACAGATTGACCGGCAGTTAGCTGCTTACATGAAGAGAGTGGAGGACGTGCTTGGCAAAGGGTGGGAGAACCACGTAGAAGGACAGAAGCTAAAATCAGACGGAGATTCATTCAGAGCCAAGCTGAGCACTCAAGAACTCTTTGATGATTGGTCAAGGAAGGTCAGCAAGGACCACCCATTTTTTGTTTCTTTCTTCTTTTCTCTTCATGATGTATTTTCATTTTCCAAAACCTGAATAGATAATCGGTATACTTGATACAAATTGGGCGCTGGTAGCTGTCCATCAAAATGATGGTGGGGGAAGGGTACATATGATGGTGGGGAGAAGGGTACATATAATAGTGGGGGAAGAGTACATATGATGGAGGGGGAAGGGTACATATGATGGAGATTAATGATTAAACAGCAATTTTTATTATTCCACTGGGAGAGAGTGTTCACTTGGGAAATTAAAAGGTGGAATTGTTTTGTTTTGGTCCTGAGATGAGAGGATTTCAAACATGATGATAACATTCTTTATTATCGTACTGCAGGTACAAATGCGTCAGTTTGGCGTCTCGGGACCAATCTTCTCCATCGAAGCTCAGAAAGCTCGTTCCGGTGCGCGTACTAACGTCTTGAAGCTCAAAGTCAACTTTTCACCAGACATCATCACTCTCTCCAAAGAAGTGAGTTTCTTTTCTTATTCTCTTCAGGTTATTTTATGAGAACGAGAAAGACATCGTCCAGTCATTTTATTTGAATTGTTTGTTTGCTCTCTGAAGATGGATAACACTGTTACAAATTCTCAAGATTTGAATATGTGGTGCTGAGCTTAGTTTACTCTTTAACAGGCAGGGTTATAGCTGGAGAGAATCGAGGGGGTGGGCAGGAATAGATTTGCCGACAGGGGCACAGAGTAGTGAATTTAGACAACGGTACCCTACAGTCAGTATCTATAATGTACTTGACCACTGTTGTCATGAATGAGTGTCAGGTGTTGGTTCCAATTTGAGTGATAGTGGTGGGTGGCAGATAAAGGCAAGTGAGCAGTCCTACCCCCCCCCCCCTTCTACCCCACCCTGGCACCATGCATCATGACTTCAACCTTTCTAAAAGTTGATGACTGGTGTCAATAATAATCATAAATGTTAAGAGGTCTATTTTTTGGGTGAAAGCTCTATTTTCAAAGCATATTTATTAAGGTGGAGTGAAAAACTGTTTGTCTGGGGATGATAATTTCTTTGTAAGAGTTTTATTTCCTACTAGGTGTTAAGTAGGTGTGTGATTGATGATATCGACCCATTCCCTCACAGGTCAGGAATTTGAAGTGGTTAGGATTCCGTGTTCCTCTGGCCATCGTGAACAAGGCCCACCAAGCCAACCAACTCTACCCTTTTGCCATTTCCTTGATCGAGAGTATCAGGACTAACGAAAGGACATCGGAGAAGGTAAGAGTTAAAACCGACCTAAGGCGGAAGATGTCTAAGCCACTGCTGTTAAACTTGGCATTAATGCTGCCTCTCCACCATACTTATACATAATAAAACTCATTGATAGATTCAGGTGGATTTAGCTGTCCCTTTTAAGATGTTGTAAGTGCTCTTGTTGTGCGATAAAAAAACTCCTCTCTACCCTACAAAAGGAGATGTTGTAATTGCTTGTATGGTGTTGTATAATATTCTTTGCTATGCCTTTTAATACACCATGTCAAACACAAAAGCTGCAGACTGAATCAGTATGAATTATTAGGGATATTCTTGAGAAACCAGTAAGTGCAACTGTGGAGCAGGAAAGATGATGTTGAACTAAGCATTCTTGCTGCAGTGATGCTTCATTCCCCCCCCCCCCC
>JAIPMN010043715.1:0-16358 GCA_020650975.1 Apostichopus californicus | reverse complement strand
GTGGTTGGATAACTCTGGAACAAGAAATACTGGGACTCACCAGCCAATGAAATGCTTGTTTGGGACTAACCAGCCAATGAAATGCTTGTTTGGGACTAACCAGCCAATGAAATGCTTGTTTGGGACTCACCAGCCAATGGAATGCTTGTTTGGGTAGACAGTTGTCGTCTGGCCCTACGACGAATCCATCCAGCAGTGCTGTTGATAGGAGGACCTAATACATCCACAGGCAGTGTCTGCGATTCTCTAAATTGAGACAGCAAATTAAAATGCAAAAGTTCTTAGACAATAGTGATTGCGATGCACTGTGATGAATTTGTTTGAGTAAACTATAAAGACAGTTTGATGATAACTGTTTACATACAACACTGGTACATGTACTGTAAAACTCAATAAGGTAACTCTCTTAATATAATCACTTTCAGTAAGGTAACTCTCTTAATAGAATCACCCCTCAGCATGGTAACTCTCTTAATATAATTACCTCTCATTAAGGTAACTCTCTTAATATAATCACCCCTCAATAAGATAACTCTCTTAATATAATCACCCCTCAATAAGGTAACTCTCTTAATATAATTACCTCTCATTAAGGTAACTCTCTTAATATAATCACCCCTCAGTAAGGTAACTCTCTTAATATAATCACCCCTCAGTACTGTACTCTCTTAATATAATCACCCCTCAGTAAGGTAACTCTCTTAATATAATCACCCCTCAGTACGGTAACTCTCTTATTATAATCACCCCTCCGTGAGGTAAACTCTCCTGCCCAATGGCATATTTACCTGTCTTTCAGTGCATCAGCCTCAAGATGGTCCGCAGCTGTTTCTAAACTCTGCTGTACGGCAGCCAGCTGGGTAGATATTTCTTTCATCATGAACCTCACAGTAAATTGATCATAGAATGATTTCTTTGGATATTCCTATCAAACCAAAAACCAGTGTAATTAAAAGAAAAGATTGCAATATTTCTTCTTTCTGCAAATTTCACACTCCTTTCATCTGTAACTGATGGTACAGATTATTACAAGCGTGCACCCCTGAAAATTCAATGACATAGATTTCACCTGGACTCCAAGACTCACACCCATTTATTAAACAGGAAATTGATCACAAAAAAGTGGTAGTAAAATCCTACCCAAAATTTACATTAGCAATCTATATTTTAATGGCATGGAACTTAGTGACCCAGTGGTTCAAGATCTTTGCACCCTCTACCAACTGAGCTCTTCATTTTTTTGTATCTATATTTTTTTTTCATTTTTAACTAGGTTCCCTCCTGGTAATATGCTTAAGTAGAACCCATGATACCATTGTATAGCTCCATGACAAAGAATCACATTCCATTTTCATTTTGATAAAGCCAAGAAAGTGCCAGGGAAGTAATATCTCTATGATAATTGGTTCAACATCAACAACTGTTAAAGTTGTTGTCATCACCAACTAATATAGCAAACCACAATAAAACCCATTATACATCCATTAAGCAATAACACACTAAACACTATTACAAGTATTATACACTAAATCTTGCTTTGGTTAACAGTATTAAATTAACACAATTTGTTACTTACTTGAGCAGTGTCTTGTAAAGCATTTGATACACCTTGAGACATTTCCTCAATGGTCCCAAATATGGCCCTGAAGGGTCCAAGTTGACTGGAGAAATAAGCTGTAAATAAATAAATAAACAAAACAAACAGCAAATTTAATTATCATAAAGGATAATGGTCTATTTTAACCAATCATGCAATCCAACTTGTAAATACTGATAAGATGGTTGATTAAATTATTTTTTACATTGACAGCTACATTTTTGGGGGTGCTATATTTGAAAACTTAAATGTAAGAAGGTGATTTAAAGATGGTCTTGTTGTCTCATAGTCCATGTTTGCATCATGTTTTATTATGTTATGTCATGTTCTGTTCTGTCATGTAACTCATGTTACCAAGAAACCTACACACTTTTCAAATGTAAACTTACTGCTCAGTTCTCCAGTGTCAATATTGTTAGACTTGTGTGTGTCAATCTTATTGAACAGCTCCTCCAGTTCATCAGGTTGAAGAATTCCATCAGAGAAGAAAGATTGGAATTCATCCCTGGACAGGCAATTGTCATCTAGAGAAAAAAATAGGGAAAACCAATGAAGGAAACTAACACAGGATCAATTCATCCTACAACAGTACAGTACTTTTATGCATTTAATAACAATTTAATTATTTTATGTTGATGTTGTAATATCTTTGTTATCTTTCATGATTCTTACATTTATCCAATCATCTAAAAGTAGTGACCATTTGTTTGTTCTATGGAGTCACTCTTACCGACCTTGCAAAATTGCGAGGGGGCACCTCGGATTGAAAAGTCGGCAATGACTATGACACGGATCGCAAAGTCGGTAATTACTATTATGATTTGATTCCTCCAACACGGCAACATACAGAAACC
Organism: Apostichopus californicus; assembly: GCA_020650975.1. NCBI lineage: Eukaryota > Metazoa > Echinodermata > Holothuroidea > Aspidochirotida > Stichopodidae > Apostichopus > Apostichopus californicus. Next base: position 13,907 of record JAIPMN010043715.1, on the reverse strand, counting down.
CTGTACTCAAAGCCAAAGACTTCGTTTGGTAGTTTGGTACAATCCTTTCGTCAGACTGTCATATCTCAGGAAGGTTGCTATTAATAGAAACATAGTGTCTGTCTGCACTATATGTCAATGTTAGATAAAAACATTCAACAAGTAGAATAAATTATTAAAGGAACATTAAAATTGTACTTGGTACATGGTTAACATGTCTTTAAATGTTAAGATATGTTGTGTTTGATACAGAAATTGGTGACCCCCTATACAATAGTCCATGTACCTGAAGCTTTGGTTAGTACCATTATGTCAGTCGATAGGGGTAATGTAAGTTAGCTTTAAAAGCTAAAAACAAAAGTGGAACTATATCTATAAAGAAAGTAACTTCTAGCACAGCAGAAGACTTATACGGAACACAGGTTTTTTGTATGTATTCTGCCTTGAAGTTCTTGATTGACTATCCAAAACTGTATATTACGTACCAACCATACACATTATGAGTAGAATCCTGTTACAAACTGTAAGCCGTACAAGGGAGGCCCTGCAATTTAACAACGCCATACATCCGGAGTCTCGCATACTAAGTTCTTCAATACGGTATTCATTTACTTCCTAGGAAACATTTCACACTGTAGTTTTGATTTATGATTTATAATAATTAATAACCAAATAGCTTAACTAGGAACTTACCATTTTTATCTGCCCTACGGAAAACCTGCCAATGTAACCAGAAAGAGAAAATTAGTGGCAGCAACCAGTACAACAGTAAATACCACTGAACGTAAATGGAGACGGTAGCGTGTTCTTATTCCTTCCTGGCGCAGTTGGGGGGTTTGTTACCGTTACGACATTTTAAAATTAGCTCTGGTTTTTTTTTGTTTATTTTGTCTTTGGGACGTAGGACTGCCAGCTTCAAGGGTGTGAAGACTCGCGCACAAAGAAACATCTCATGCCGGTAATCTGACCTCTAGAGTTTCGAATGAGGTGTAACAGAAGTGTTAGACACCACCATCGATCCCAGAAATACACACACAGCTTGCTACCATCGGTAATTAGACTTGTGTACAGTCAGTACATACAGCTACGGTCAATACCCACAACACAGTGTACATAGCAGCGTGGACATCTCAGGTCTGGATGAAAGATAGCAAGGTATCATGTTTCATTACTTCACTTGCAAGCAACGGAAAGTTAACTTTTTCAGAGCGCGGCACGCAGTTTGGGGCGAGTCATCAATGCCTTTAAGTAACACAAGCTGAAAGTTACCATATAGATATACTATTTGCTCTGCTCATATGTACTGAGCAACAGGAAGTGAACAATAGAACCTATGCTATATATATTATTTATATATTTTATTAAAGTACGCTTCCACATAGGCCTTACTACTAGCACTATATATATGGTCACTGACTGGACTGGGACAAACCTACAGTATCATAGGTTTGACAATGTCACACGGATTTCGGAATGGCTTTTCTATTCTACCGTCAAATAAATGTAAAACAATAAAGTAAGATACTCACATCAAGAAATATTGACATGCCCTTTCCAGTTTCACTCTCTGTTGAAGACATTTTGATTTCAGATTGTGATGTTTTGCTTCCACCAGGCCTCAATTTTGAATTGCAGTAACCGTAATGCCACTACAGAACCGGCCAGATTGACACTTCCAAAACAATGGAGCGTTTCAATGTTCAAGTAAACTACAATTCTAACGCTGAGCAAGCAACATGCTTCAGTACTAAGTTGGACAAGCTTTGCTGTTATATACCGTTACTGATGCTGCTTGTACAATCATATTGTGTCTTTTAAACACATTTACAAGACTACTTTCGATATTCTTGATGATAACTCTGAGGGTCAACGGGACATGACAAACGAACTCGAGGGCAGGAGACGGTTCACTCAGTCGCGCAATTGGTTTGTAACATTAGAATGTGTGGCCAAAGGGCCTAGGCCCCCATACGTTGGGAGCGGTGTCTGTGCCAACCTACACCTAGCGATAGGACCAACTAATACTTTTCCAAGATTTGACCTTTTGTTTTGCAATCTATATTTCCATGGACTGACAGTATATCTAGGTCTTGGCCAAACTTTAGTAGTCTACAGTTAGTAAACTAGTACAAGTAGTACTAGTAGTACTAGTAGTACTGTAGGCCTTGCTTAGAATTTGTTGTTAATGAACCTCATTTTTATACCACAGGTGCTGCAACTTGCAATCAATACATGTTGTGGCCGTGGTGGTAAACCCAACGTTAGGACTACCTACATATCTAATGTTAGCCTAAATATACATTGGAAGTGTTATTCTGCAATGATAACACACCATTCCCTGTCAAGCAGATATTATATTTACCACTACAAAATGTTGAGGAATTTCTAATGTGTCATATTAATGTATTGAGCTGCATATTTTTCACAAGGAAAAGTTGCATTCATTTCGTCTCTTTCCTTATGCAAGAATACTGGTTCCCAGTAGGTATGTGACATAGAGAGGAATCAGTCCTTTCACCAGCCTTTTGTGCACAAGTAACTGACATCACATGTGAATTTCACCTTCAATTGCATCTTTCTTCTCCAGGGTTGACATATTGCTATATAAACTATGGCATGCAAGAGGGCACAATATGAAAGAGATCATGAAAAATCTCCTGTCACACAAAGATGTAAAAAGAAACAGAGAACGAGACTGACTTTTGACCATTTACCTCTAGAATGCCGCCTTCACATTTTCTCCTTTCTGTCTTCACAAGACAAATGTGATGCATCAACGACGTGTAAACTTTGGGCAGAAATACTCCGTACACCTTCTCTGTGGCGGAATGCAAATTTTGTTCCACTTTTATGCTGTGAAAGTCGATATCAAATATACAAGCAGCAGACATTGGAACGTCCCTCTGCAGTGAGGACAATTTCGTTCAACTCCTGCTCTACACTTTGCAAAAATCTGAAGACGAGAGTAGAAAGGTATGTGAATTTTTTGACAAAAGGAAATGCTCAACTCAAACTGCTTTCCTTTGAATTTGATTTAATTGAAGAGAGTGAACAATGGTTGTGCCAGATATTACAACTGTTGACGGGGGCAAATTGCACAGGTATGGAGAAAGTTTTTGGACGTTGGGCATTCACGCCTCATTGTCAGGGGAGATCTGTCTCCCCATCTCTGGACAACAAATACAGCAGGGTGTTATCGTTTCACAAACTTTTGCAGAAGCTCTTCGAGGCGAGTCCATGCATCCAGCATTTCAGGATTCAGTTTGATTGGTCGATGAATTCAGTTGAGTTATTGTGCAAATTCCAAAGGATACACACTCTGGAACTTTCCAAATATTGGGTATTCGTTACAATTCCCCAGTCATCCATTGATGCACTCCTCGACGGCCTACCAAATTTGAAACGACTATGTATAGAGATGGTGACGCCGTTTCAGCGTGGTACTTCTCATCTTCTGTATACCCTTCGATCTTCCACCCTGGAAGAGCTGGACATCCAGAGAAGTTCAGGATTCTTTCTCTTGAGTGTTAATCTGCCAAATCTGAGATCTTTTGTAAACCACAGGGAGTACTGGGCTGGACCTGTGCTCTCCTGGCACCACTTGAACATTCCATGTTTACACACGGTACTCAGGGATGGAGCCAAAAACCTACAATTCTATAATGGATACCCATTGAACAAACATTGGAGAGAGCATACAACTATTTTGTTGGAAGCAGAATTAAAATCCAGTTGCTACTGTCCTAGACATAAAAAGGGAGACCTCCTTTTTTGACAGTATGCAATTAGTATAGTCTTACAATACTGTACTTGGTATGTGTTTTCCATTACTTATCAGTCAATCACTGCTGTGAAAGTTTACATTGGTAGATTGCATTATCTATTTGTTCAGTAAATTAACATTGGAAGGAAGACTTCTAGTAGAAGATTTTGATGATTAAGTGGTCAATAAAAGAAATTGCTTGGAATACTAAAATTTAATAGTACACACTGGACCATTAAGTGCATTACATTGTTACAATTTTATCAGAATGGTTGTGCAGCTTACTATACCTTTTAAACTATTTTAATATTAACAATTGAACCTGAAAAAGGAGGATTCAGGGCTGCATTAGCTTACCTTAGCAATAGATGATCATTATTAGTCATTTTAACCAATTTTAGAGTCCTAAAATAGAAAGCAAAAGTATTCACAGCCCTTTCCCACCAGCCCAGTATGGAAGCCAGTAGTCACTCTAGTTCAGCTCTAGAAAGTTTTGAAACTATTCATCTAGACACTATTACTTATTAAAGCTCTGGTTATACTGTTATTATAACAGTGGTTACATATCACAAGGGGTTATTCCATACATTCTGTATGTTTTAATGTTTCTAAATGTTATCTGTATATCTTATCATGTTAGTCATCGTGCTTGTCCTATATAGTTCATGTGTTGCTCATGAATTAACTGACCAAACAAAATATATATGTTCACACCTAGCCATGTTTATTACCCCTGGTCTTTCTGTACCAGGCTTGCCTCATCTCTGGCTGTAGTAAGGGTTACCTCTCACAGAGTGGTCACCAATCAAGTATTTTCTTTCTAATGTTACTATTTTAGAGTGTTTCAATAGGGACATACTGGGAGCTGATAGTTCAGTTTACGACTCAGCACTTGATATTGTACAAGTTTATGATTATTATTATCATGTCTTTTTCTTCTCTACTGTTCATGTCCATTGTTCATTTCTATTCAGTGAAATCTATTTTATACACTTTTTACTTGAAGCATTTCATTTCTTATATAAAATAATAATTAAGCCAGAATCCAACAACAGGAGAGGAACTTCTGAAATTAATAAATAGTCAGCTACTATATACCCTGTGTCATTGTGTTTTATTAGTTAGTACATGGACTTGTGATTAACTATCCAACTCTGTGATATACATCCAAAGTGTCTTGTCCTAATTTTATACTACATAAATAAAGTTTGAAATCCAAAACATCGATTTGAAACATATATTTTGTTTTTTGTGTTTTCTACTTTTCTATCAGGAAGCAGAAGTTTAGAGAGATGAAACAAAGGACCCAGACTAATAAATCCTCACCCCCCCCCAATTCCCTTTAGTAACTAATGCCATTGTCCAATATGAATGATTTCACCCCAAAATGGCTGTTAGTAGTAATTCAGCATAATTACTTTATGATATAATGGCAACTTGTCCGAAGTTTGATACAGAAATTAATTTGATTCTGCTTTGAAAAGTAGGCCAACTTTGCGGTTCTGAGTGTTCAAAGTTGTACAACTCAAATTTCAACAGCCTAGAATATTTTGTACTTGATAGTTAATGATTGTTTGCATTAAAAAGAATTGTTTGCCATGTACCAATTGCTGAGTTAAGCCACTTTTACTTTCATCTTACCAATTCATGGTCAAAAAGGAAAAACTCTTCAAATTGGCTTAAAACATGCAGGCTTTATTTATCCATCATTTTTTGTGTATCAACAAAGCAATCAAATGTTATTAAAAAACTTGAAACAACTCACTGAGATATTCAAACATTGTCTTAGAAGATTAAAATGATATTTACAAGTATATGTAAAATGATTAGTTCTTACTAGTATGTTAGTACTTGCTAAAGAAAAAAATGCTTTCATAAAAGTTTGCTTTGGGCTTTTTTTATAACTTATTGATATATATTTTGCCTCATTGTATCGTTCCTGTAAACCAAAGAGTGACGTTAGATTAAAGCAGCCGGGTTGCATTTCCCTACTAATATAAACTATACATGCTTACTACAATCCCAACTGATACACTGGTGAATTTTGGTTGTCAAAATAAAATGTAGAAACAAAACAGTGACCAATATGTAGACTATCGGAGAGATGTGTAGGTCTGGTGAATAGAGTACAAGCTTTTGGGAGATACCAATTTATCATTATACCTATCTGGGAGATACCAATTTATCATTATACCTATCTGGGTGATACCAATTTATCATTATACCTATCTGGGAGATACCAATTTATCATTATACCTATCTGGGGGTATTTAGTATTAACGATGCAATCTCTTTTTGATGATTACAACTAGTTGTCCCCCAGACGACCTCAACAGCTGATTTTTGTTATCCGAACAGAAATTCTGTCGTCTCAGAGGACCATTAAACATTTACCCTGCAATTACTGCTATTGGTGAATGATTACCCCATCAAATGCTGTGGCTTATTCCATCTCACCCTGAAATGATTGAATTGGTTCATAATCACTCTAAGTAATCATTTTATGACAATAAAAACACTCAAAGGATGACTGAAGCCAGAACTTGATAGTCATGATATATCAAGAGTCCATGAAAAGTTTGATCACTAGCAATTTTTACAACATATTCAATTTTAAAATGTGATAAATCTCTGAAATACTCCTTTAAGGCTTAAACTCATGATTTATGAAGTCAGATTTTCAGTGCAGGCCCGAATGTAGATGTTATGCCATTGTTTTATTAATTATAATATTTCAACCAAAACATGTTCTTTAAAGTTCATGTAAACAATAGAGACACCTTTGACTGGTATTCAACACATAGTTTAAATGGTCTTCAACGTACCCCAATTTATTTTTTCTTGCTGCCTAAAGTCATCTATTGAAAGCCAGATACCTTTTTTTTAATTGCAAATTAGACTATTTCTAAGCACATCTATGTTGTAATCTTATCTGAGAGTGTAGATTAATCTAACTATGTCACTAAAGTGATGTTTCCTTACTTAAACTGTCCTTGGTATAAATGCAACAAACTATAAATAATATAGTTACTCCGCTTGTTATCGGTTTGTGGTACATATCATTTATAAGCAATCACAACCAGCACCTCCTATAACCTCAAAGATGGGCTAAATTACCCAGACTAGATCATGCAGGATGAAAGATGCTATTCATAGATATTTCTATAGTTTCTTCTTCTCTCTCTCTCATGGTGGCTTAATAGGGACATAGGAAAGAGTAAAATTGAGATAAAAAGTCAACATTTTGAGCTAAAAAGTCAAAATTTTAAGATAAAAAGTCAGTTTTGGGATAGATAGAAATTCAAAATTTTGAGATAGAAATTCAAAATGTTGAGATAAAAGGCCAAATTTTGAGATTTGGGGATAATTATTTTTTATCTCTTTTGTCCTTATTAAGCCACCATACTCTCTCTTGTGTATCAGCAAATATTAATTTTTGTCTGCTAACAAAAACCTATTTTTGGCCATTGAATGGATTTTAGCCAGAGGATGAGGCAGTGGCAAGGAGACCAGACCGGCTTGACTTAACTCCTTGATACCGTCTATGACACTGACACCCTCGAACTGTACGTTGCATCGGAAAGGAACTTTGCTGATATCAGAGGAGGGTGCAAACGAACTACCACGTAATCGAGTCTTCATCTGAAAAAATAAAATTGACCAAATATGAATTGTAACTTCACTAAAATATGAATTTATCTTTTAACCTGATAATTGGTACTTGACTTCAGTTACACATTAGCACCCAACAATTGAACCATTCATTAGAGCTGCAGCCTTATTCTGTGCTACAGTTGTCTATAAGATTGATAAATTTTGATCAATTCACACTGTTTTGACAAAAGGTGAACACTTCCACAAAAGATTTCTTCCCTCATCAAAGATGGGCATTGATCTAGCCATCACTCCAAGTACAAAAGGTCTTAATTGCTTAACAAATAAAGAGAGCATTATGTTTTAATAAACCACTGTTGTAATTGACATACCTTATATTCTAGTTTCTGTAATTTTGGTTGAGGGTTGCAACCAAAAACGTCATCTGTCATGTTTTGCTTGCGCCTGCTTTCATCAAGATTTTCATTAGAAGTGAAGCTACAGGAATCATCAAGAACAGATCCTGTAAAGAGACGAGAAACATGCATAAGTCAGCTTTTCATCTTGTTTACCCATTAGACTAATTAACCAAACTTCGGGAGAAACAGAACCTGCAACAAGAAAGGTTACATATAAAGGAAAACACATGTTGATAACGTGTCAAGAGTTCTGGTACACCTGAAAACTAAATAGGAGGCAAGTGATTGTGTTGAAGCAAAAAACAGGAAGAAATACAGATTAATTTCCAAACTTTCTCAGTAGTAAACAAAACTGTTTGTACAGATATATTTTACCTTTCCTCTTCTTCCCTCTTGTCCTGATCAATGGATTCTGATCAACCTGATTCAGGCGATACTTTGAGAATCCACCCTGCGAATGTTTGTCCAAGGAGAGCTCCTGCAAAGATTCTAGGTTCTTACCCGACAAGAAGCATTCCTGAATATCAGTAGCGTCAAGCATATCCAAGAGTGCCTGGCAAAGTTAAACAAGACAAAATAATAGAGACAGTCCTGTATTATCCAGAGATAATTTTATACAGAGTAATTACCAGCTTATGAAAATAATCAAAATTATCGAATTATATGAAAAGCAAAGTAAGGTTGTAAATGCTGTAAAAACACAGTTATATCTTTGTTTTCAGATAACAAAATTTGTTTACATAGCAGTTTTGCTACATGCTATACCAGATAGGGCATTGACAGAAAGGGACAACAACTATCACTGTTTAGAACATACCAGGCGTTTTGTTTAAGAGTGATACTATTTAAAATGAAGTTATGTTGAAATCAGCATATGTTGCATTTAGAGGAGAGACAAAACCCAACTATCATTATTGGTCTATGTGATCTAGAATTCTAGATGACTCTCTTGAGTAACTTACACAAACAGCTAAAGTAAATCTTATTCCGTTTGGGAGATATCAGAGTTTCAATGTTGATTCCCACACAAGGCTGAAGACCTGAGCAAGCCCTAAAGGTGACATCATCAAGCCCAAATATGTGCTTATGTTCTGTGTCTTATGTTTTTCTTGATATATTATGATCTTTTTTTTCTGTAATGCAGATGCATTTTTTGAAATACTCAATCTAAGATATTGAAACATGGCCTAATGATGGCATTGGTTGTAGTGTCAACACTGTCATCATTTAATCTTGAAAATATTAAAAGAGGAACAAAGAGAAAGTGAAAAGGGTGTCAGTGGCACTATGACATCACAGATTACAAAATGACAGCTACCAGACACAGGCTCAGCTGTGTCGGGGAGTTTTGGTGCATCACAAAGATCTCTTTCAATATAAAACAAATATAATGGTTGGGTTTGTGTCCCCTTTAAAAGATATACAAAAATACTGGCAGAATCATATGAGTGACCATTATTTGACCATCTAGCATATTTGGGCAATAATGAAGTGCCTTTGAGCCAACAGGTGTAGTACTGCAGTGTTGACTTGTATTAGAAGAAAAAAAATAAAATGTAATAGTGTTTCTGGCATTTACCTGAAATATAGCTTCTTTATCCTTCTTCCGCATCGGTGTGGTGATTAGGTACGGAGAATGAGGATGAAATACGATGAACACTGCATTATTCCTCCGCATGCTACTGGTTTTAGACTTGAATCCAATTCTGAGCCAAATAGCTCTCCCATACACACGCATACTGAGGTCCTACAAGATAGGAGATAATTTAACAGTAATTGTTTGATGTGTGTGACTCAGTAAGAGTTATTGACTGTCTGCCAGTTACTGTTATCACAGGTTATTGACTGTCTGCCAGTTACATAACAGGATAGCCAAGGTCAAGATGTAGTTTTGACTTATGCAAGAGGAAAACATAAATAACAAAAATAATTATAACATATACATTTCTAAAGCGCTAAAATCCTGAATATACAACTGTCCATTACAGTAGGAGAGGTTTCTATTAACATTGGTAGAGGGTTCCAGAGATGAGAGGCTGCAGATGAAATTGTGCTGTCTCCAAAATGTGATCTTGTGATTGGAATGCAGATTACGACAAGGCTCATATCCATTGATAACATTAAAGAGATTTAAGCCATGTTGTGAACAGAACAGAACAGAAAGTGAGTAGATATATTTTTGAAACAATGTGCTATTCAATAGGTAGCCCAATGGAGATCGTAAGAATTGGTGTTATATGGTCACAATGCATGGCTTTGGTGATCAAGTAGGCTGCTGAATTCTGAATAAGCTGAAGATGGCGGTCGAGAGATAAAGCACATCGTAGAGGAGCATGTTGCCATAGTCTAGCTGAGCTGTTACCAACCAATGCATAAGCTGGATGAGAATTCCACACTGAGGGTATTGCTTTACTTTAGGAACACTATGAAACATGAAACTATGCTTACAGCATTTATGTGGTTTAACTAGAAAAAGCAGCACTTGAAGTTGACACATTATGAACCAAAGTCAACTTAAGCAAACAGGAGTAATGTCTTAATAGCAGTACTACACTGCCAAATTTCAGTTAAATATTATTCTTTAAAATTTATATCCAGTTTCCTCCTTCAAAACTTGAGATACATCTCAATACGAAAACACCTCCAAAGGGCCACTGGCAAATTTGTTAACTTTACATCTCTTAAAGTAAAGTTGAAACCCTGTGGAATCCGAGGTCAAAATAATAGAGTGAAGACAATAAAGAAAGACAAAACATTTTGCTGCCAGCATGGAAGTATTCAAGGCGGTTTCAAATTTAAAAATGACTTGACATGACAAATCTAAAGTTCTAGACCTATGGACTGAGGATGATGACAAATAAATAAAATAAATAAGAATTGGCTTTACCAGGTTATAACCTGACAGTGTTTGTCATATGTGTGATCATGTACTAGTATTAATAGCACCTCTAGTTAGGCTTCATTCTATCATTTACATATCATTTCTATCTTTAAGCTATCTCATTTCTAATAAACTTACATGATTTATATGCAGTGACAATTGTGCACCAAACCTTTCACATAGTGCTTCGGGATCTGTAATTTCTGTCCATTCATCTGTAAGAGAAGGCAAAAATGGCAACCAAAGATAAAGAGAAATAAATATTTAATGTTATCTCAGTTTTAATAGCCACTACCCACTTGTATGATATATGAAACCTTGGGTCTTGTGCAGTTTCTTCAACAGTCAAGATATGACTATCGGAAAGATACTGTACATTATAAACAAAAAGCAGGTACAAATGCTACAGTAAAGTAGCAATACACACCAAGGGATAGGGACTGTTTCTTTAAATACTATATAGTTATAGATACCATGAACACTATACAGTTATACGTACCATGATCACTATATAGTTACCTATCATAATCACTACACAGTTATATGTACCATGATCACTATACAGTTATACATACCATGAGCACTACATAGTAATACGTACCATGAGCACTACATAGTAATACGTACCATGATCACTATATAGTTATACGTACCATGATCTCTATATAGTTATACGTACCATGATCACTATATAGTTATACATACCATGATCATTATATAGTTATACATATCATGATCACCATATAGTTATTTATACGTACCATGATCACCTCTCACTACTTGAAAAACACTCCATGTTTTCTTCTCTGGGTGAACTTGTGTGCCTGCCAGAGGGATAAGTAAATTTATTGATGATAGTGTCATGCTATGAAACTACATGAACAGAAATCACATGTTAATCAGTATGTTGAGTAAGAGAGGTTAAAATGATGTAAGTCCTAGTTTTTTAATCTTTAATAACTGAGGGCATGGAAATTGAAAGTTCAGAACTATTTAGTAAGTTGCATACATATAAATATATATATTTTATAAATGAGGAAGGAACTTACGCAACAAATCAAGATCTGCTATATCTTTCTTGTGTATTCCTTGAACCTGTAAGAAAGTAAGGCAAGTTTATTCAAGTCAGCCATATATGTGTACATGTGAGTGTATACAAAGTGTTAAATTGTATACAATAAGACTACAAGAGCAATATTTGTTTTCATTTTTCAGTAAATACAACTTTTGACAGTGCCACATTTATAAAGATCCATTTAATAATAGGATAATGAAAATGGGAACTCAAACTTTTTCCCAGGATTTTCCTCATAGATATGTCGAGAATTGTACTGCAGAGAACACTCAGAAAATGGAAAACAAATTAAACCAACTTTGGGTAGAGGTAAGTAGTCATAGCCAGCTACAACTACTTTTGTTACATTTGAGCTTGGCCTTCAGTTTTGTTTCCTACCTCAGTTTAACTGCTACTTATATAGTACTTTTTGAGAACTTCCACCAGACCTGACAACCACTCTCTTTTGGAGTGATTTACAGTTCTCCATCCCAAAAACTTGGGGGAATATGCAGATAAAAAGGTAAAATTCCAATTAAAACAAGTTAGCAAATAGCATAGTTTAACTTGGTTTAAAAACCCCGGGGTTTAACTAACAAAATTAACTAAAAAGGCAAAAAATTAAAATCATTAAAGTTAATGCTGCAGAAAACAACTTAGCATTTACATTTTATTCAGTGACTTCATGTAAATAAATGAAATGGACCTGTTCCTTACCCAGACCTGTAAGAATATACACTCTTCCCCTTTAAGAATGCACTGAAGAAATACAATTTTGCCGTAAGATAGCACATACAATCGGGATAGGTTAGTTTGCCTTAAGAACGGTGCGTTGGCAGGTCTGTCCCAGTTATTTTGGTAATATTGTCTTAAATACTGCAATGTCTTGGCAATCAAAAACCTGCATACACCTAGCTCCTTGTAATATAGCCTTGTAAGTTGTAGGCCAAATTAGACTAGTCTAACTTAGCATAGTACTAGAACTTAGAAGGAGTAACTAATACTAATATTTAAGGCTAGGACTAAGCTAGTACTATTACTTTGTCTTCTTTGAATAATTCAGAACCTAGGCCTAGCCTTCATGTGAATTGTGATACTGACAGTGAAAACTGATACTAATGACAGGCTACAGTATAGTCAGTATTGCGAAGTTCGGAACACTGCGAAGTTCGGACACCCCTAAGAAATGCACGATTTCACCCTGATAACCTACAGCAAGAGCCAATTTCACGAAAAACTACGAAGCTACAGTTATTTTCTCTCCAAAATAACCTGTGTGCTAGCAAGTACTTACATATTGGTCTCTAAAAGGAAGTTATAGTTTTGGGGTGTTTAAATCTTAGGTGTCCGAACTTCGAAGTGCCCATGGTACTTCTCAGAATGTAAAAACATAGGGTTAACTTTGCATTAATACAGGATAGCATAGTTATAGTACCTTGCAAGCCTCGCATATCACATCGATGATCTGCTTTCGCCTTGCGCCTTCTTGGATGAGTGTATCGTGAAAGGTTGCTGCATTGCCAGCACTTGCAGACAGAGATGTGTTCACCCTATTGAGTGCATCTGAGCTTAGGCCTAACGTTATACCCAGATTCAGTTTTTCAACGAGGTTCGTGGTGATAGTAAAACAATCCCATGATTCGAAAATGTACGAGAATTGATCAGTCTTCAAACTGTTAAGTATCTTTTTAAGAGAAATCAGGTTATTATGTGACATTGTTTCACTTCAGTCGTCATTGCTGACCCTGTACTATCACATTTGAGTAAAGATGTCACACGGATTGGTCCATCAGAAGAGCTGAGGATATTGGAATTTGCACTGATTGTGTTTCTGTTCGTATGTATTTATACGTACGTACGTGTGTACGTGTATCTTTAACAAAGGTACGGGGTTCTGTGATATCTGTTTTGTGTTTGCCGCTTGTACTGCATAGTCTACGTCTCCCAGTCGTTCATTTGTTAGTTATGGCACGCCATTCTTACATATTGACTTCTGTGTACCGATGAAAACATCCACTTTTCGGAATTAAGGCGTTTTCACACCGGGCGCGACGCGACGCGACGCGACGTGACGCGACGCGACGCGACGCGACGCGACGCGATAAAACGGTGGCAGGACCTTTCACACCGGCGGGCGATGTTTTTATCGCTCAGCGATGTTTTTGTGGCGCGCGCGGGAGATATTTTGTCATGTGATCGTAGAGCATTTATATGTAA
>JAIPMN010043714.1:0-10596 GCA_020650975.1 Apostichopus californicus | reverse complement strand
TTTCTCTGTACGCTCCGCGCCAACCAAGGTGGCGCTCCGCTTAGATAGTAACCTCCGGCCCCCCCACAAGAAAGAACAGCCCCCCCATGGCCCCCCCACTCAAAAAATCCTAGCTACGCCACTGGGTCTTATGATCGATGACATTGGCTAGATCGACTAAAACCAGTAACACTGCTCTCGAGACAACTTAAAATCTTTTATTGTATCCTTTTCAATTTCAATTGTGACTTTATGTGTGATCAATTTTGGGTTCAATGTTATTTTTTTTTGTGACAGAGATTATGTTATATATCAGTCATGGTGAAAACTAATAAAGAATTATAACAGTTTTTACTGAACTATTCGTATTGTTCCATAATTCGTCTTTTATTTCTTCTGCTGTTGACATTTTTTTATATGTATTTTTATTTAAATTGCTTCACGGCAGATATTTATTATACTGTAGTCTGCACTCTAACTGAAGCTAGAATACTCAACTGCAAGATATTGAATGCAGTTTAAGTTCCCGATTGCAACAAGAACAGGACAGTTCAAAAAGATGTCGAGCAGTTACAAAGGTTGATATTGTACAGTAAATACATCGTGTCGAATGTTTAACATATTCCCTGTATTAACATGTCTTGAAGAAGTTTCCGAAATTCCGAGGAAATGAAGGTAAAGCAATATTGGTTGCAATGTCCTGTGTTAAGAAATATGTGATGACAAAGGAAACGTTAAGGTCACGGTGCCGTCAAAATGTTGAGATCATAGCAAATTTCAACAAAACGATTAATTGTTCAGTGAATAAATAGTAACAATTTGCAAGACACTGTCAAATTTTATAAAATAAGGATTTCAAAATTGTTCTAACATTGCTGCTAAGGGAACGGCTATCATTCAATTCTACAGTTGCAAGGATTGTTGAATTCTCTCTACTATGGAATGATTAACATTAAAAAACCTTTGAGATGAAATCAACTGAATCTATTTAGTCGCTTTTTGGTGCCTCATATAAAGTGTGTTTGTTTGAAACATAGATCAGATTCAATACAAAACTCAACGGGGAAAACAAGACTTTTATGGCCTCAGATGACATGTTTTGGATGCATACATTTCAAGTAAAATATCTTTTGTTGACAATAGGTGTGCCCCATTTTGAAGTCTTTCCTGAGAATACATCTTGTCATATCACCATGGCCCCTTTATTGAAGCCGGGCCAGGGTCTCTATCCCCTTCTCCCCTCTCAGACCTGGATCATGTAAACAATCATTTTGGGTGCCGTGTGTAGGCCTCATTGGTAGGCATGTATGTATGTATTGTCTGTAGTTTAGATCCTCCTGCAAGCAGGAACTCGCGAAGAAGCCATCATTGGCTTATCAAAGCCACCAGCTGACTGAAGTCAATCTCTTAGATTCATATTTTAACGCCCATGATTATGATTGTCAACAACTCTGTAACTGGACGACATACATTAATCTTGGAGTGACTGATCCTCGGGACCTTATGATTGGAAGGCACCTGCGTTAACCACTGAGCTAACACTCCCTGGTACAGTAGGTTGCTGCATTGGTAGGTTGCTGAGGTAAACTGTGACAAGCAGTGTTTCCTTCTGGCTCCTTCACCAGCAAGACACAAATTAAAAAAGAAATACATGAATTATACATACTTTTTGAAGTGATAATTGTATATTTATCAATGTTGGAAATACATATTACCTTAAAATATTTAATCACACAATAACTTTACATAGGCCTAATGCTCTTACATACTCCCTGCAAGAAAGTATTCCCTGCAGGTGCACAATGACTGCATATGCTGGACCCCATGCTGTAAGGTAAGAGGCTGTGGAGAGGGGGAGGGGTGGTGGGGAGAGGTTTACTTACGGTAGAAGACATCTCTCAACATTCACTTCAAGCCAGGGTATAATATTCACTGTTACTTACAGTGTAGGCAACCATAAAACTGCCTCTAAATCTATGCACAAGACATATAGCACTGCAAACCTATTTTAATCAAAAATTTCTATCAAGTTATTTATTCATATCAAAGAAAGCATCATTGACATTTGACTGTCAAGAAGCAAATGGTGTTGAATGTCACACAAGGGTATTATGTTGTTACTAAAAGAACACATGTTGTTCAACCTATTAGAATTGATAAAACAATGGAATGAATTGATTGGCTGAATGTCATCATCACATTAGCTTTAAAGGAGCACTCCAGAGAATTAGTCTATTGTTTTAAATGATAATATATTCAAAGTCAGAATACCTGTAGGAACATAACTCGCACTCGATGCTCCCCTTTATCCTTGGATTATAACTTATCAAGGCTTAAATTCAGCATGAAGTTATTCATTAAAACAGTTTACACAGCCGAAAGTAACCATGCTTATTATAACAAAGAAGCAGATATAATTTAATTGGGCATATAAGGGATAAACTGAAGCTTTAAGGCAACATTTTGAGATAATTGACAAGTATGTTTCAGATTATTCAATAAAAGCCTGAGACATATTTTGTTTCAAAGCAAACAATGTACAAGAGCACAAAAATACAAAAAGTAAAAACAAACCTTTATCATAGTTAATATCATAATATAATCTTTATGGTTGACCTATGTAAACCAATCTGTTTACCTCTAAATTCAATTAGGCGAAGTATCATTGCAAAAGGAGACAAAGTTACTGTCGTGAAGCAACATTGTAGTACAAGTACAAAATCATTAGTACCAGAAGACTCTGACACAAGGACAGTGGGTCTGTACTAGCTTACTTATGAAACACAACTTTTATCCCTTCATTCTGTAGTTCTGAAGCACTCGAAGCTGCTCCAAAGATCACTGCTGTTGCCCCTTCCAAATGTTTGACCTGATAAAATTGTTCCAAACTATCAAAACAACTTTGATGGAGGTTTTGATTGATTTTGACAGAGTTATTTTAAAAGTTTCAATGTATGAAAGAGATTACGATTTGAAATATTCGGCACATTTCGGGGCAATATGGGTTACATTTAAGTTAGTATGCAACTATCTTTGAGGATAGTTGTGAAAAGTTGCAAATAGTTCTCTAACAATCACGCTCCAAGTGAATCAAAGTTGAACCAATGAATAAGGAATTATATAAGCAAATGACCATGCTCGTAGGCCTCTACTTATATTCCTCATGGCATCCATTTGGAAATCCCTCTAGGCTGTTTTGCACTGCCTCTCAACTTATCTGGTTCCAAGAGTGAAATCTGCCAAATCACTTTTCCTCTTTGCTTTCAACTTGTGTCTCCTGACATTCTGATCGTTTGAGAGTTTTTTGTAAAACGTGAGCTTCGGCCGGTTCTATCCTCTTGTAGTAGTGCTGTTTCGTTTCGATGATTTCAAAGCCGAAATGTTTGTAGAATTCAATCGCAGACTCGTTGTTTATTTGAACATGTCTGGGTAGACAAACAAAAATACAGAGGTGAGAGAGAGAGAGATAGTAATCAGAGAAGAATTGCACAAAATATATGTAATTTAGCAAAAGGGTACAAAAAAGTAAATGTCATGATTCACTCTTATGATTCACTCTTACCATTGATTCACTCTTACCATGATTCACATGATTACCATGACTCACTCTTTACCATTGATTTGTGAGAGAAAATTAGACATATCCTTCACACCTTGAGATGTATTCACTTTACCTACATTAGGTAGCTAGGAAGGTAGGTAGGAAGCTAGCAGTTGCTTCTTTGAAACAGTGCCATAATACCAAAGAGACAGGTAAGTTGTAGCATCGCCTGGTAGCCTGTCTAACAACACATCATCCCAACATTTAGAACGGTGAGTAGCTTCAAGAATCCCAGGCTCACAATTAATAAGCCAATCTCTATGTTTTTATACCTTCTTACCAATCTCACATCACATTATAGACAAGTGATTCTTTGCAATGAAAGAAGTATCTAAAAGAATAAAACCTGGCATATACATCTAGCGTTCACATGTAAATGTCTACAGCCTTCCTATTTGGCAGAATATGACAAAGCTTTTCAAATCATGATACTGGTAAGTGACAAACTCCAAGATATTCATACAGGATTTGAAAAGAAAAACCCTTAAAAAGGCAACTCTAAAGAACAGACAATTTCTTGCATTCAGCTCAGCAGTAATGAGTTGTCAAATTTTTTAGCTTGAGGTAATCTCCATTCTGAGCAATGGGTTAAAATAAAAGACAGATTTTTGTCCTTGAAAATAAATGCAGATAAATCGAACAATAGTGGTTTTATACAACAGCCCAGATCCAACTGAGATCTTGTCATTTCTTGAGAGACACACAAATAAATTATTCCTTTCTGTGGGTCGAGCAGTCCTTAACCAGGAAGTAGTGTATTGGGTGGATGAATAAGGGGGTGAGGGAGGTGGGGGGAGGGAGGTGAGGGTTGGCATGGGCGGTAACACTGAGACACATCACAGCAATGCCCCATTATTAGTGTTTATTACACCAAAGACTGGAAATTTACAATCCATATCAGATAATATATCAGATATATTAGACATTGCAAGAAATTAGTGCTACTTACAGGTATAGATTATCTATATTTCCATCCTTTTCACAGTATTTTAGAACATGTTTCAACATCACTGTACCTAAGGAAGAGAAAGGTGAGAAGGGTTGCCCTGAAATATGCTACAAAGAGGATAAATAGGTTAATTGAAGTACTACAGTAGCTGCTGATTTAGAGAATGTAGAATACCATTTAAAAGAGAGATAAATAAAAACTATTATCAAACTGCTCATCTACTACATAGAGTCTACCATCCTTGCAGGATTCTACAAAGTTAACCTGTTTCATTAGGCCAGTAACTTGCTGACATTATGACCCTATCCAGCAGGGGTTCTTAACAGGTGGCTTGCATGGCCATGCTGTGCCTTCAAAAGGGATTCAATCCAGCACACAAAGCTATTGGCCCACAATCTTGCTCTTATTGGGTATAAACTGAGTAGCAGAACCTTGAGATATTAGGTTTTAGCCCCATACCAGCCTACCCTGCACAACTAGATATCTAGTGAGATTATTATACCAATCTGGCCCTTTTGCTCCAAGCTGCCTCCAAACAATGTTCTTTACTTGCCACTCACAGAAAAAATTTTAATATGCAAACTGCTTTCTCTTCAACCCTAAAATAAGAGAGCATATCACCTGGCCGATTTTCACTAAAATTTAAAAACTCATTATTTGCTTCTCTCGCCCACAAACAAACCACATAAAACTACAAACACACACACAAATTCAAAAGGAACAGAAATGAAACAATCAGTGGTGCATGGACATACCTATACCAAGCCTTCTGTACGGGGCAAGACATCCCAATGTCATAATGTACATACGTCTGGCGCCCTCGGATGTTGTGTCTATCCTGCAACATACTGCACCGACGACGATGTCATTATAGTAAGCTGAAGGGAAAAGCAAATGTCAGAAAATAAATATCTGATTTGTTTAAAAGTGATTGGTTACACAGATGATGTTAGATGTTAAAGAAAATAACCACTGGATGAATTTAATTATATCACTAAAAGCGGGGAGTACTGTAAATAGAGTTCACTCCACTGACCAGTATCAAGTCAAAACAATCATTGACACTCAGCTGTTTTCTTTCAACGCTTCAAAGAACTACTCCTTTGTATAGCTAAATGATACAATACAACACTACTGAAGTTTATCTCTGTTATTGTCCTACAACTTTTGCTATTTGATTTTTCTTTGTGAGAGAAAACCAAAAAGGGGCCGGAAAAAAGGGACCGGTTAGTGGCTGCCTGGATGTGTGCTATTTTCTCCAGGATGTTAGGGACTTGTGGAGGTAATCTGCCCCCAGGCTACAACCTTTTATCATTTTTGATAAATGACAGCTAGACTCTAGTCAAAGAATAACAGATGCTGGGATACTGGATTATGGATAGATAAATTCCCTGCTACTAAAGTCGGGAGTAGAGCGATTGAGGTACAAACCCAATTTTGCCAATTCTCCAACTTCCAGCACATCTTTGTAGAACTTATCATTGTAGGAAACTGGGAAGACGACCGAATTAAGAATCTTCAGCTGTTTGATGTTATGGGGAGTGATGTCTCCCAGCTCTGTCACACCTCTATCAGGAAAAAGAAGAAGAAAAGAATGCATGAGATTTGAACACCATACAGTAGAACTGGAACATGGAAAAGTGATAACCAGGGTGAGTGTTTTTTGTTTTAGCCAGATTTTGCATGAATCTGTTTTTAAATACAAACTGATGCCAATCAAGAAGACTTAAATTAGAGCCTAAATGTCTCCTTCAGGTTTTTCACGTTCCATACAATCACATCATCATGATAAGGTAATCTTTTCCCAGAGGAAGTGGCCCTTTTGCAAATCATGGGTAAACAAAGTTTTCTTTAAATCAATTAGACTTGTTAAAACTTGGACTCCACCAGTACAGTTCTTGGGTTCAAGTTTGACTTGAAATGCATGCACTGGTATATATTATACATGCTTTGACCAACCAATTATTATTATGACCAACCAATTATTATTATGTAATATATGAATCACAATTTGCTGGCCAGCAATTACTCAGCACAATATCAGTTGATGTATAAGCAGCCAGGCAATGTGTGCGGGCACAATACCTTAAGTACTTCTGAGTCTGTCTGAGACAAGAATATTTGTGTGAGCACCTTAGATTGCCGGACAAAACTTGTGACAATTTATTTAGTAATTTATAGCCCTAGCCTATACCTACTCTGCATTCGCTAACCAATATACCTGTACTGTAGGCCTAGGTACTAATGTAGACCAGGCTATGGAAATATTCCCATACTCATGTGAATTACATTAAAATAAATTTATTTAATTTTTTATTATCTACAATGAATTGCGAAAACGAACACAATACATGCAAGTTGCATGGTCTAAGTAACTTACTTAGTAAGGCTAGGCTTAGGTCCTAACATGAACCATGATGCCAGGGCTGGGCCTGGTGACCTTGCTCAGCTGCTCAGGCGTGTCCAAAAGGAAGCTTTTGGTGAGGGATATTTTAGCAAAAGCATAGTAAGGTCATCATCAGTTATTGTATGACTTGTATACTAACTTATACGACGGTGGCGGCTACATTGCTTGCACTGACTGTGTTAACCCAACAATGTGTGTTACTGTTACTTTGTGTTAGGCCCTAGGCTTTAAACCCCTCATGAAAGTCGCGGGAATAAGGATAGGCTAGGCTCTTATTACTGATAATGTTCGGCGGGATCGAGATAGGCCCGGGTAAACATAACAAACCCATTTCTTACCGAGTCATTCTAGGACAAAAACAGGATGAATGGAATACGTAGCACTTCTACCTTCCTGTCGATTGTTACTGTATAAAGCGCAAGCTCCTGAGGTTGGTTAACCAGATGACAAATAACAAAACTTGGATTCAACACTTCAGTGTTCCGCACACACGGGCAGCAGCTTAGGCTAGGTTACATGCCATGTATATATTACACACACATGTTCTGTGTATTATTATACTGGTATACAAAGTTAGTGTAGCGTACAATGGCCACTATTGATGATACATTGATAAATTCGTCACAATATGACATTGCACTTAAGGTTTTTACAAGCATCCGTCAATATCACGTGAAGCAGTATTGACGAGCTGAAAGACTTGTGATTTTAGTCATCTTTGCAAACCGACGAAGGGAACGAAGATAATCCAGCTTTTGGAAGATCAAAGAAATATTTATAATTCAAGCTACAAACCTAACCTTTGTAGCAGTTGTGTAAGTTACATTCAATCGAGATCGATTACTTGAAAACTCAGGTTGTTACTGTAATTTACTGGGAGTGAACGGGTTTGTTGGTGGTAAGCATATATACTTTATATACGCGGGTTAGTTTCACGATATTTTTCATACAATTATTCATCAATTTTCAGGAAATAATGCAATTTTAAAGAATTATCATGCACAAAGTTCAGTGCGTATGATCATGTATATTTATAGAAAATATATTAATGTGCTATTGATTGTTACCTTTACCTAATGTAGGCTACCTTTGTTGCATGGAAAATGAGAAAACTGAAGTGCAATACCTTTCAATTATTCAATTGTTTTCCCCTATTCCCTAAAGTTAGGGCCTAAGCCAGGCTTACTTTCTTCTCAAGAAGATACAGGTCACGCAAGATCTATTTGTAATTGGGTCTTATCCATAATATTTGTTTCGTCAATTGCCATTAGTTCTGTTTTATCACTTGAACAACCAGTTCAGCTGTTGGCAATATAATACTTAATAGCAGATGGTACAGTTACAGTACCACTCAAATTAAAGTGCATTCTAAAGGTATTTGAGGGAAATGTGACTAAAAGTGCATTCACATGATATTTGAAGGAAATGTTCACAGCACTGTGTTCCTGATACAGTAGATAAACCATTGCTAGGAGATGGTTGATTCCCACTGGTGTTTAAATTTGAATTCCTCCCTCTGAAGCAGGTATATCATGTGCACTATAAAATCCTGTGTCGTAACAAACAGATATATTAGGCCAAGCAATGAAGCATAGCTTTATGGATACAGGTACACATGATTAAAATGCAACTTATTAACCCTAGGCAGGCTAGGCTTCCAGGGGAATGCCATGTGAGATTATGTGCCGATGTGGCAAATTCCTTTTCCTTTTCCCCATTCAAATTTATTATTTATCAAGTTAGTCAACATGTTGTTCTTTCAAAGTTTGAATCAAATGATATTTTCTTCTTTCTTAAGTTTTAGATTCAGCCAGTTTTAGCCAGATTGTGAGCAATGGAGAAGAAGAAGCATCAAAATTTAAAAGATCAAGATGAGAAGTATGGCTATGTTCATGCAGTCTCAGGACCAGGTTTGTGACATTAGATAAATTACTGTAGCCTTTTCTGAATTATTTTGGTTTTTCTTTGCTATTTGATGTACAATTCTGTAAGCCAAGTAGCAAATTTATGTATTTGTAAGTTTCATTTTTAGAAAGGATGTAAAGGTGGAAGTTAAAGCTGACATTGAATAAATCTTGTTTAGTCTGATGTTCTGCACTATTAAACTGCTGTTATGATTCTTACTTGAGTGTATTGTTCACCAGATTTGTAAATACAAGTACAAAACATGGGTAGGACTTGAACAAGTAGGTTTCCTTGGTAAGAGTACAAGTATGAGAACTACAAGGCTATAGCAAATCCCCAAGTCCAAGTACAATTCCACAATTCCGAGTACACATCCACAAGTCCGAGTGCATATCCACAAGTCCAAGTACACATCCACAAGTCTCAGTACACATCCACAAGTCTGAGTACACATCCACAAGTCCAAATCCACAAATCCACAAGTCCGAGTACACATCCACAAGTCAGAGTTAGAGTAACAGATAACTTTATGTTAGAAGTAAAGACTTACTACAAGTCTGTTGTACACATTAATTACTTAATACAAGAACTAAATCTGTATGAACTTCTTTTCTGTTGATCATGAATATCAGTTCCTAACTTAGCTCAATGTGCAGTCCATACAATTTAGTCATATCTTCTCTGCTGAGAGTGCTCACACTCTTAAAGGGACGACTGACTTATTGTACAGTAAACTTAATAAAGTTTTTTCACCATCACTGACCATTCCAACAGTCTCTCGGTACAGATCGAAATGTCAATTATTTTAATTTTATGTTTGTTAAATTGACCTAAAGTTAACAATCATTGGTATTATCAACAGTCTCACTTTTTTTAGAAAGAAAACAAATGGTCAGCTCTTCACAAACTATCACACCGGTTAAGTAAATAGTTTACAGCCATTAGCAAACCATACAGCTCGAAGTCAACTCCCAAATCCTTGATTCAGTGTACTAATTTGGGCCTGGTCAGTGTCTGAGCAAAATAAAAAAGTTCAAAGATTCTTTAGGAAAAATAAACTTTTAAACCTTTATCAGTTTAAATATGCTTCAGTTTGGGACCATAATGTAGATATATACATGGATACAACCTCACTCATAATATGTACAGGAATACAGCCTCACCCATAATGTAGATATGTACAGGGATACAGCCTCACTCATAATGTTGATATGTACAGGGATACAGCCTCACTCATAATGTATACATGTACAGGAATACAGCCTCAACATGTACAGGAATACAGCCTCACCCATAATGTAGATATGTACAGGAATACAGCCTCACTCATAATGTAGATATGTACAGGGATACAGCCTAACCCATAATATTGATATGTACAGGAATACAGCCTCACTCGAGTCATTTAATGTATACATGTACAGGAATACAGCCTCACTCATAATGTACAGTAGATATGTACAGGGATACATTACAGCCTCACTCATAATGTTGATATGTACAGGGATACAGCCTCACTCATAATGTATACATGTACAGGAATACAGCCTCACTCATAATGTTGATATGTACAGGAATACAGCCTCACTCATAATGTAGATATGTACAGGGATACAGCCTCACTCATAATGTAGATATGTACAGGGATACAGCCTCACTCATAATGTAGATATGTACAGGGATACAGCCTAACCCATAATATTGATATGTACAGGAATACAGCCTCACTCGAGTCATTTAATGTATACATGTACA
>JAIPMN010043710.1:0-12065 GCA_020650975.1 Apostichopus californicus | reverse complement strand
TTATTGTTACCAGAAGTGTCATTTTTGCTGATCTAGGATTTCCTTTTTGCTTAAATTTCGACGCGCCGCACCAACTGATGGTGGTGCACCGCCTAAATAGTGACGTATATTAAGCTTCAGTTGAACATCACCATATAAGTTCTTCTATCCGCCCTCCCTAAATTTACACACGTTCATTATGGTTTAGATGCAATTTAAAGCCTATATGGGTGTTAATTTTACCGATCTAAGGGTAACTTTCATCGAAAATTTCGACGCTCCTTGCCAACCGATGATGGCGCTCCGCTTAGATAGTGACGTGTAACAAAAGTTGTACATCACCATTTGACCACATGTTCTACTATCAATCCTCTTCAATTTTTTAAACAATAATTAACTATCTAGATACAAATTGCAGACATGATATCCATATTTCAAGGAGGGGTACATGCAGCTTAGAGCACTCGGGAAGTGCCGTTTCCGGCCATCTGGAGGGTTTGTAAAGCCAAAAAATTTCTTGTACGCTCCGCGCCAACCGATGGTGGCGCTCCGCTTAGATAGTCTTGCTGGCAAGTTTGCCCCCCCACTTTCACAACTCAAATCCCGCCCCTGTCTCCCATGATTTGAGACTGATGGCCCGCTATAATGTTGCCATACACCGCACTTGGTTTGTTTACATTGTATACCCACTATCGGTCACGTGACGCCTGTCGCCGATTGGGATTTCCCTTCCTTCTTTCCCCGTAAGTCAGGCGTGCTGTTACTGTGTTAGTGGCAGTGCTACTGTTTCGTTAGTGCTGTAAACTTAGCTCAACATATAATCTGTGATTTGAGTCTTGCAACGAAATCAAAGGTTAGTATCGGGAAGAACTATTTATCACCTCCGGTATTTGGGGTGTCTATGTGCTGTATTCGAAATGATTTGTTATGAATTCGCTAAGTCTTCCCTGTAAGGAATATGAGCGAACATAGGCCTATACTAGGCTAGGCTAAATCGAACTGTTGTCTATAGGGCCGATGCATGTACACTGGCTAGGCTGTCGGTTACTTACTGTAAAATTTGCGTAACACCTAGTGGCTCAAGTGAAAACACTTGTAGAGGTTGGGTGGGAAAGAGATACTTTTTAAGAAAAAGTCACCCAGGAAAGAACCTGGGCACGAATACCAAACTACCAAACGACTGATCCGCTCTCAGCCCCAGTCCCCTTGCATCGGGACTGTGACTGTGATCATCGTCGGGTGTGCATCACCATTCCCCTCGAAAAGGGAACAGATACTACACATGATCTTAGCCAAAAGGCCGAGAAGCAAGAGAGAGAGACTCGAGACAGTCAAAGAGAACACTACACAACCGATGTCAGAGCTGAACTGCTTGTATTATTCTTGTACCACATCCAGTGTAATGTTTCTAGTACCACCTCAGCATTCCATCTAGCCATTACAACAAGGCATGAGAACAATAGGTGATTACATAACTAGCATAGGCTACTAGCATAGCTAGCATACTCACAATAGGTGATTACATAACTAGCATCTGGCTACTAGCATAACTAGCATACTCACAATAGGTGATTACATAACTAGCATAGGCTACTACTACTAGCATAACTAGCATACTTCCACATACCTCTACACACTGTTATTACTAGTGAGTGTGTAATTACAAATGTTCAGCATGTTTTCGTGACTTCCCTTCTTCTAGTTACTGTAGTATGCAAAGTTTGGATCTTAGATTATGCCACATTATTGTTGATTTATTGATAAATTTGCAAAAGAATCATGATAAATTTGACCAATGATAATGTTAACATTGCAGTGGCTGGCCCACTCCTTGGTTAATGTTTCCTCTTTGTCTGACATTGTATGGTATTGTAGAGCAGTTGATCATATCTAAATGTGGAGGCTTAAAATCAGAAAATCTCACTGATTCACAATATTTAAAGCACAATTACATATGTAATTTAACAATTACATATGTAATTTAAAGTTAATAACAGTATGTGTGCACAACTATAGGCTATATGATTTCACTAGATTTGCTGTGGTTTGGCCTAAGGTCACAGGAAACACTAAAAATCTGAATAATAGATTAGACTGTAGCTGGGGTAAGACGTACTTTCTTGCTAGAACATATAGTCAACGACAGGTGTATTTTGATATTTTATGAGTAACAGGTTGTCTTAAAGCCAATGTTTAAATTTAAATAAAGATACTGTAGGACACCCTAAGGCTAGGTATTACAAATTAAAGGGTGTGAAGACTCGCGCACAAAGAAACGTCTCATGCCTGTAAACTGTCCTAGTTTCGAATGAGGTGTAACAGAAGTGTTAGACACCACCATCGATCCCAGAAAATACACACACAGCTTGCTACCGTCGGTAATTAGACACTAGTGTACAGTCAATACATACAGCTACGGTCAATACCCACAACACATACAGTGTACATACCAGCGTGGACATCTCAGGTCTAGATAAAAGATAACAAGGTATCATGTTTCATTACTGTCTGTATTTTGTAGCGACAAGAAGAAAACGTTATTTGCAAGCAAAGGAAAGTTAATTTTTTCAAAGTGCGGCACAAGTTTTGGGGCGAGTTTTCAATGCCTTTAAGGCAACACTGTGGGTTCAATTATAACACACTTTTAAGAATTGGAAATGTCAAATTTAACTCATCGTTGAAAATTTTCTCTATATCTTCATATCTAATCTTTGAAATATGTTACCAAGATTCACATAGACATTTTTCAGTTTACACAAAAATTTGACGGAACTGTTGGCAATTTGTGTGGCAGTTTCTTCAAAAATAATGGTGCCTGGCAACCATTTACCAGGATGCATTATAATGCAGTTTACTTAAAAAAGAGAGACATGCCACTGGAATGCACTTGGATGATCATAAATTAGTTAAATTACCTGATTTTACCTGATTAATGCAAATACAGCAAGTTATTTGAGTAAATTTTGTTTGTTAATAACTTTGCACTCAAACAAATAACAGTCTGGCAGATGTGAGTAAGCTAGCACTTTTGGTAGCACTTGATGATTTGTACATGACTTGGCAAAGTCTTGTCATTTTTCAGGCAAACTGATGACATTTTCTTAGCTAAAAATTTGTGAAATGCACAATGGGACATTTGTGATTACTAGCACACGTCAAGTTTGGTTACTCTCTGTAATATATTTTGGATAAGCAATGAAAGCAATAAGACTGTGGTATTTGATGTTCATATAAACCAGAGGTAAAGCTTTTTTCATACCTCACATATATACATGTGCACATAGATATACATGGAATGCTAATACAGACATAGTCGCATAGCAAATATAACACTTCCACTAATTGCTATATATCTATGGTTTAATCATGAAACTTCCAAAAGTGCATCAATAAAGTTTCTTGATCTTACAATAGGTCCCTAGACTATATGTTGGGATGCTGAGATGATGTGACCATGGCATTATGGGCCAATATAATTCCCCCATATTTATGAACTAAATAAGTTTCTGAGCAAATCTGCACTGCCTAGCCATAGTTTTTCCCAATATGCACTGCACTCATAAACAATGGTTATTAATCTATTGACATCTTTGTATAAGGATGTACTCAAGCTTGTAAAGAGAGAGAGGCCCAAAACACATTTTTACTCACTGGCTGCCTACAGGTACTGTACCACTCTGACTTTATTCCAACTCTGGAGGGCACAGACAGAAATGTACAACATGTACAAGAGAACTAGGGATATAAACTAAATACTTCTAGGATTAAATAGCTGAAACATATATTCTTACAGTACCTTAGGCTATAGTGTCTTCATTGATATGGGTACCCACTCTCAGTTGTTATTAATATTGGTTAAATTTTACCTACCTAACAGATAATGGCAATTTGCCATGAAATAATGCTTTCGGATATGTAGTTAATAAAGAGGTAAATTTTATTCTGACAAACTTCAAGTTGTAGTGTTGGTTTATGTAGTCAGAAGACAGTTAGTCTACATATGTTTACTTTATGATATTATCACAATGATGTGAGCACCTGTAAAGTAATGGCGGTTTAACTAGTCATCTGTTACATTTTATGTCAACTTTGTATCCTGTAGTTTAATTAGCTTATATATGGTTTCTTATGCAGCCAAAGTTCACTGGTAATGAACTATTACGGATGTTGTTGTAGACCAACACTGCTGAATTGAGGGATTTATGACTAGAGGCATGCACTTTGTCGTGTTCACTCAAGTATAAACCAATGTATGAGAACACATGAAAGATGAATGTCACACGTTCTTTGGGAATATTATGTTCTAGCCTTCCTCGAATACTGGGGTGTTTCAGATGACCACAAAAAGATGAGATAAACACACGATTTACTATTTTACAATATAATTAGGAAAACAAGGAAACATAATCATCGGTTCCTTTCCGGTTGGATATCTTTTAACTTAGCTTTTACTTTCGATACTTATGATACTTATGATACTTATGATACTTTTGTTATTAAATACTACCTAGGACGCGATAGTCCACCTCCGGCACCTCCACTAGCCAGCCAATTCGGTCCCTGGGGTTACCTATGGTGTGACCAGACTCGGACTTCTGAATTAGCCACTCTATGAGCAACGGCTATGCCAGATTAGAAGCCTGAAATTAAACTATAACAACTGTGATTTCTGTTGCATATATACATACATATATACATGAACATAACATAACATCGATCAAATTGCATAATATTTTTACTTTAGCATATTAATGAACATATCATAACATTGTTGAAATAGCATTTATACTTTTAGTTGCTTTACTTTAGCATATTAATGAACATAACATAGCATCGTTGAAATTGCATAATACTTTTAGATGCTTTACTTTAGCATATTTTGAATATAACATAGCATCGTTGAAATTGCATATTACTTTTAGTTACAACTTGAACAGTTGGTACACTCCGCTATGCGCACACACATCCTGACCAACATATACACTGGATATCAGTACAGAATCAATATCCGTAATTTACATTTATAAAACAAAACTCTTACCATAACATGGCTTTTACAGGATACAGGCAACAAGTCCGGGACCTTGTGTCCAGCGTCGTCACTCAGTACAGTGCAGCAGCTCCTCCTATAAATTTAACTTGTTTTATTTGATAAATCGACGCAATTTCTCGATTTTAACCAAAAGCTATTTTTGAGGCAGCTTTCTAGCCTGGCTGAATTACAAGTGTTGATGCCTGGAGCTCCTTCAAGAGACTGATCTTCCCTCAGCCAATAACTACTTTACACTTGGGTGTGACTGGGCTTACTTTGGAAATTTCCACCCTTTTTCCACTGAAGGTGTGACAGATTTAACCATGGAAGTTTCCA
Source organism: Apostichopus californicus (assembly GCA_020650975.1). Taxonomy (NCBI): domain Eukaryota; kingdom Metazoa; phylum Echinodermata; class Holothuroidea; order Aspidochirotida; family Stichopodidae; genus Apostichopus; species Apostichopus californicus. Next base: position 6,718 of record JAIPMN010043710.1, on the reverse strand, counting down.
TCACTATACAATGCTCTCTGAGATTATATAATATTACCTTAATACACCATGGCTGGAGGTTAAGCCATGGAAATACTCTCCTACACCACAATACAAATACAGCAGGGGATTAAGATGGACTTCCTGTGGGGAGGATTTCCTCTACTAATCTAGGAAGATTTAAAATCAACAACAAGTTTTGACAAAGTATATAGATACAGGTATTTTGAGGTGTGTTTTGATGTGAGTCCCTCACATCAAGTTTTCAGCACTAAAGTAGTATACAATTAACATGCATTATAAATATACATGGTGGATATCACAGACTTGTCTTTTAAATGTGCTAGACCACTAGACCATACTATCATGGGCAGTCCAGGTTGTACTTAATAGCACATTTAGGTCAATTGTGAAGTGACCCTTTAAAATGCTGAGATTCATCAAATGAAAGTTTGTGGACTACAAAGTCTAACTAACAGACCATACTGTTGATACAGTACTTCCTCAGATGCAACACAGATATCAATGGGAATATGTAAGGCTGTTTAATTAATATGGCCTCATATGACATAGTGATCTAGTGATCTATAGTGATGACATAGTGGTTATAGTACATTACAAATTGTCATGGAAGACAAGTGGTGTCGAATAACTTTGTTCTTTAAAAAGTCGCAAATTCACAGTACTTAGACAGAATGTATTGAAATTGCACTCTTGCACATACAGTACGTACATTGTTTCTGATCATGAACGTGACCAATGTTCAATTAAACCCGGACAATTTCCTGCCTCGCAAGTGTATATTATAGTAATTACGTTGCAAGCCTTTACAGCTCATTAGTTGTATTGAGATTTTGCTAACAGTAACTCACAGCATGACCGAAGTGCAGTATCATGTTACAATTATAGCCATGCACAGAAAGCAGAATCTATAATTGTATTGTGGATAATCAGCATGTTAAGTACTGGTTTGCCTTTTTGATCAAACTTAAACGCAATCTTTGTATGTTTTAACAAAATTGCTGATCATTCATTTTTGTGTTTATTAGTTATTTTTCAGAGTCTATGGTTTCTCGGGACTAAATGAAAATGAAAAACTTCAGAGATTGTGTTACTTTTCTCAGTCTAATATTCTGCTCAAGTTTGGGTAAGTTGATTTTAAAATTGTGTTTATAGTTTGTGTTAAAGATGGTTGCTATTACTGCAAAGTTTTGCTAACAAAGATTATTACTTTGTACCTTACAACACAGCTTTTCTGGTTAATGTCTAAGAAAGTTTTGTTTCAGAAAAGCACAGTATATCTGAGTCAGTGAACCCTTAGTAATACCCAGTAGATGAGTAAGTGAAGAGTGAAACATTATATGAGGCAGTGAACCTTAAGAAAGGCACAAAATCTGTATCAGTGAACCTTTAGAAAGGCACAGTAGATGAGTCAGTGAACCCTCAGAAAGGGCCATTAGATGAGTCCATTACAATCTTCCCTGCCTATAGCAAATACCACCCGTGTCCCCTGTTTTCGGCCATAAACACGGGAGATTGAGTTGGTAATGCTAGCCATTCTGAAAGCTCCTCTGCACAAATTCATGATTAAATACACAGTGTATTATAACAGTGGTCAAGCCACATTTGTCTCCATACACAGGAAAGTAGTGCTAGCAATTAGGGTACTTGTGCTTACTATCATCATGGTGGCTGGTGAATTAATTAGGTGCGCTCAAGGGTGAATCCTAATGGCAGTATTTGGGGTAGTTTATGCTAACGAGTAACACATTTTGGTATAAGCTTGCTTGACCGTCATGTCAGAAGGTACATTATCTATGTCAGTGAACCCTTAGAAAGGCACAGTATCTGAGTTTACCCTGAGAAAGGCACAGTATCTGGGTCATTACACCCTGAGAAAGGCACAGTATCTGAGTCATTGAACCCTCAGAAAGGAACATTAGATGAGTCAGTGAAGCCCCAGGAAGGTACATTATCTATGTCAGTGAACCCTTAGAAAGGCACAGTATCTAAGTGTACCCTGAGAAAGGCACAGTATCTGGGTCATTGAACCCTCAGAAAGGAACATTAGATGAGTCAGTGAAGCCCCAGAAAGGTACAGTATCTATTAGTCAGTGAACCCTTAGAAAGGCACATAATCTGAGTCAGTGAACCCTCAGAAAGGAACATTAGATGAGTCAGTGAACCCTTAGAAAGGCACAGTATCTGAGTAATCTTGATACGCTGATTGTTCACACAACTGTTCATTTGCTTCACTGTAACTAATATACAGTTCTTTAACAACAACACTTAAAACCCACAGCTGCCCTGTAACAGAGAGGGGAAGACAAAGTCAGTACTAACTCATGTATACAGCCTTGATGTACAATCAACTAAACCAGCAAGCTTTTGTTCTATGAAGATCCATTAATACATCCTTGCAGTTACATCATGCAAGTCAAATGGCTTGTAGACTTTCACTTCACATACAAACAACAGCTTTACACAACTTTTGATTCATATTAACGGATGAGGGTGTAAACCTTGGTCAATGTGCTTGTGATTCCTAGCATCAAGTTATTTTATGAAGATGTTACACTTGATCTACTTTTAAGCAGAGTGTTTTTTAATTGACTATAAACTTCTTATCATCAGTTGTTCAAACATGGGCTACTATGGAGATACCTGTACAGTCAGGGGGATCAGTGACCTTGGATTGTGGCTTCAAAACAACAGTTACGGGAAGACCTCTTCAATGGGTCACTATATCGCCTGGCAATGAACCTAAAGAGTTTGCTTACAGTTTGGAAGGAGCACCCAGAAAATGCTTAGAAGAAAATCATTGCATCCTGCATCCTAATGGAAGCTTAGAACTGCAAGACATATCTCTGGAGGATGCTGACAGAATGTACCGTTGCCAAATAGGTGATGGAGAGAAATATGAGTATTATTCAGATCATCGTTTGAAGGTTTTGGTCGGTAAGTCTTGATGTTCTTGACCGCTGAATATTGCATAGATCTTGTCATAGTCTTTGTTACCATATTTGTAGTCACTGTCTGGTGAGCCTACTTTGTTGTTTAAAAACATTAAACAGATACATTGGTCGAGAGTATTTCTTAAAGATTTGTTTGAATAGAGATATAAGTGTACTGTTGATGAGATTTCATGGTGTCATTATCGGCATTTGTTGATCAGTCTGCATTTGAAATGTTACTGAAAAAGTAAATGCATAGTGTATACAAATCTCACACTTTAGCCAAATTGATCTATATGATTGCTGTGCTCACGCACAAGAAATTTATTGACTTATTTTGCTTTTTTTTTTTTTGTATACATTTCAAGAGACTTGTCCTTTGATTAAACTGTCAACTGCTACCTCAGCGAAGGGTTTCAAGATTGATGAGCAAGTAATGTTTGCATATACTGAACCAATCTGTGAAGATAATGAGGATGGAAACTACAGAGCAACCTGTTACCCACCACCAGGTATACTAATGGAGGGAGATTATGAGAACATTCAGTGCAGTTGTAGGCCTACTGACTCAGCATGTCCCACAGACCGTTTAAATATAAGTATTGCAAGTGAGTATGTAATAATTACTTATTCTCTAGCTTTTTTGGAGAGAGTTTTGGACTTGACTTTTGCCTCTGCATTTTGAATGTTTGTATATTTTCTTCACCATGAAACTAAAATGGTCTTGAAACATTCTTAGTGTAACGGACTCATGAAAGTTCACAATGAGTCAAGCCTGTCGTGTATCTGACCGATATAAACCTTCCATACATGTATGCAAGTGTACTTGAACAGAAGCATGCTGTACATAAGAGGTTAAGATGTACCTCCTCCTACCCTCCCTTCTATCCCTCTTCTTACCCTGTACATTTTCAGAATACAAATACAAATATTCCAATGATTTGTGCATATGATAAAATATATCTGTAAGCAATAATGTTACCTAGGGTATGATATTGTACAGATGAATTTATTTCTCATTCTAAATTATGAATAATATTTTGAATAGGACTAATCCCATCAATTAGAATACCAAAATCTTTTCAGGGGACCTGGTTTAAGTTGTAGATTAGATGTAGAAAGTACATACTTGTATCACATCTATGAAAATGCATCCACTTGCAATTTTTGGGGAGAGCAACATCATACTTTTCCCCCAGTATGAACCGTACTGTACAGATAAGATTGTTGAAAGAGAAGAGAGTTATTCCTTGCCAACGGCAAAAGGAATGCGATGGTAATGGTGAGTGCGTGTGTGTGTGCCACTGTGTATGTATGTGAAATATTCATTTAATGTCACCAGGTGTCAAAACTGAATGCTATGTACATTTACGATATTTCCAGATAGAAAACTGCAGTATCTGTCGATAATAGCTATGGCTTTGATAGCTATGAACTCTAAATAGCTCTGTATTTACTTTGACACAGAACACTTGACATTAACCCATCACAGTTGCCCTAAGTAGTAGTGTTTGCTTTTATTTCAAAAGTACATTTAGTGACAGATTTTGTCTAACTAATTCCCAAATATGTTGCTAAGTTAAGGTCATTTGAAGTCTAGTACTTGACAAATTTTCCCTACTTCTATATACTTATAAGGCAAGAAATCACTATGCCTGCTGGCTTTCTGGTTGTTTTAAGTTTGCTACAATTAGCACAATGAGACTGTATCACACTGAGAATACAAATACTATTTGACAAATTTATGCATTTATGCATATAATGGGCATGTTTCAAATCAAACTGGTTAAGTCCTGCAAAGCCTGATATCTAGGGTGTTCTTTGATGTTTGTTATATCACATGCATGAATCTGAGCTGTTTTTCAAGTTACTAATAGTTAACTTTCTGCAATTGAATTTGATGCTTGGAATATTTCTTATGCTGCTACTACTTTTAATATGTAGAAAATGTTCAATATTGTTCAATGTTCAAATGTTTTTGCTGTGATGGATTGTGGTTGCTATGAGGTATAGTTATGTGGGGGTTTTGTGGTCAAGTGGTTAAGACAGTGGACTTGTGATCTAAGGATTACAGGTTCGAGTCCTGGCCAGATCATTGTGTTGTGTCCTTGGGCAAGGCACTTTATCTCCATTGCTTCTCTTTGCCCAGGTGTATAATTGGGACTTGCGAGGTAACTTGTAAATATAGATGTGTGCGCCGGTTGTGGCTGCACCCTATCTACGGGAAGTCCCCTGGGGACATGTAGTTGTGGTGCACTATGGTGCCACAGCATTGATTGAATTGTGCACACTTTGGTGTGTGGGTGTGACAAGTTACCAATGACCAGGGTTAAGTTGTAAAGTCGTGTGAGAGGGCTTTGGCCTTGAACAAGACTGTAAACCTGCCCCAGGAGTGTCAAGTTGACAGATATGGCGCGTTATAAGTGGCTACTTTATTATTATTATTATTATTATAGTGATGGACTACTGCAACCTTTATCTGATGCTACTTTATGAATTTTTGTTTGATGCTACAAGTGGTTCATGTGCTACAAATGGTTTAATGCTGCGATTTATTTTGATGTGGCTAATATGTAAATGCCAAGTTTGTTGTTGATGCTGCATTTAATTTTGGTGCTATGATTGCTGTTCATGTGATTTTTTCCATGCCATGTTGCTACGTTGGGTTCTCATTCAACAATCATGATATTATACCATTTGGGCGCTCCATGCAATCATCAATAGCTATACTGTAGGATGTCCAATTATGTGTACTTTATGTATGGTTTGGTCAGAGTGTCACATATATTTACAACTTAAACTCAAAGTACAGCTGTAATTGAACCATTTCTTAAGTCTGTTCGGACTTGACTTTTGATACAACATTCTATTTTTTTGTGTGAAAATAGGCTTCAGCGTCAATTTAAACATAATTTTTGCCGTATGGATACTATTACATTAAATTAAAATACTACTTTATGTGTATACACATGTATAACATTAATTTTCTTGTGTTTTTTTTCTTGTAGGCACTAAAATGCTGAAGGGAAGGATGCAGCCATTAGGAATTTGCCTAATTACAATTGCTGTTGTGGTAGTTGTTGCAGTTGCAGTATTTGCAACTTACTACATTACCTCAAGACTTTACAAAAAGAACGAGAAAGGCACAGGTAAAAAGTCTGTCATCTAATCGTTGCATATAGTGTTTCGCTTTCTGTACTTTTGTATTGGTGGTAGTTTCTGAAAAAGGAGACTTAGGTTATTACAGTAGGTTCTGTCTTGAAACAGGTTATATATGCTTTCAAGTCTTTAACTGGGTGGATGGAGTGGAGAGCTGCACACAAATGGCAACCAAAATGAAGCCTTATTTGCATGAACTTGACAAATGTTTAGTTTAAAGAGATAATATGATCTCTGTGATAAGTTGAAACTATCATATATATTGAAATAAGTCTGCTTGTACATATAATACAATGTTCTATTGAAATAGGATGTATGCTTTCAAGTCTTTAACTGGGTGGATGGAGTGGAGAGCTGCACACAAATGGCAACCACTACTAAATGAAGCCTTATTTGCATGAAGGTTGACAAATGTTTAGTTTAAAGAGATAATATGATCTCTGTGATAAGTTGAAACTAACATATATATTGAAATAAGTCTGCTTGTACATATTATACAATGTTCTATTGAAACAGGTTATGGGTCAATCCATGCCAAATCAACAGATTTTTGGGTCGATTCCACGTCGACCCTCTCAGAATCGCCTGAAATTGATATGGTGTCTTGCCATATGTCTCAAAGGATG
>JAIPMN010043707.1:0-10157 GCA_020650975.1 Apostichopus californicus | reverse complement strand
GTCTAATTACCGACGGTAGCAAGCTGTGTGTATTTTCTGGGATCGATGGTGGTGTCTAACACTTCTGTTACACCTCATTCGAAACTAGGTCAGATTACCGGCATGAGACATTTCTTTGTGCGCGAGTCTTCACAGCCTTTAAGCACTTGTACAAGTACTTAATCTTGCACTACTATTCAAAATGTCTCCAGTACAAAGTCGAGTACAAATCCACGATGGAGAATACAAATACAGGCAAACTATGCTAGAATACAAACTAAAGTACAGACTCACTATAGGTCTGTTGTTAGGCTCACATTTTAATATCCTAGTCTCTCTTTGTCCTATATATATCAGTATTGTTGCCTCATGGTCATTTTACATTTGAATATATATTGATACTACAGTAAATATAATAAGGTCTCTTTTAGTTATTTATGTAGACCAAAAAAGTCAAAGTTTGTAAAGCTTGATTGAATTTCTTTCTAAATATAGATAAATTTAGTATTGAAAATGGAAAAAGAAATTTGGACAGAAGAGCCTGTTTCTCTGTGTCCAATTCGAACCAAATATTTTATGCACCATTATTGTGTACTTCTTGTATACCACCCTCTAAGTTTCATTTCAATACAACATGGTAACTGGCAGAGAAAAGAACAGATTAGAAAATGATAACGAATGACTGGATTAATGATTGTAAAAAAAGGTTTGAAAGATCAATGTAGACATAATGACAAAAACTGAATTTGAGGCAGTGACCGTGAGATTAAATACAGAGTGCAAAAGAGATTGAGTGAGATGTCAAGATGTAATTGCTCGTTAGTCGTAAGTTACCTACACTCTTTCAAGTTACATTAGTAAACGGAGCAGAAAAGTTGGGAATGCAGACAAAAAATGGCTGATTGTTCGTATTTCTATCAGAGTGCAATGTTTTGCAAGAGTTTTTATTCGTTATATGCAAGGTCACATTTCAGGATGATGGAACTATTTTATACTGAGAAAGTAATTTGATTGGTTTTTTGGTCTTTCTTTGAAAGGTATCTGCTTGGCTTTGGAAATGTCACAGAATACCTTGGTTACAGCGCTCTGCAGGATTTCTTCCCCACCATGCTGATGAAACCGAATCCTCAGTGTACCGGCCGCTATTGTGTAGAGAGACAAGCAGATTATCAGGTAATGGGTTATGTTAGAGGTGTTGGGATGAAATAAAGGCTGGGATGGGGGGTAGAATAGGAATGGCAGGTAGGAACGGATTTGGAGAGAAAACTGGTTGATGTATGTGATTTGGTGAGCTTAATATCTTGGTGTAGGATAGTTGGAAACCGATAAACAACAATCTGTTTTGTTATGATATGAAGCTGAGGCAAACCGTGTGACTGTGTGATGAGTTCAAACAGCTAGTTGCATTTGTGAAGTAATATTTCCCACCATGCAAAAAAAAAAAAAAAAATGATGGACCTAAAATTATCCAACAAAGTTAGGAAGAAGCAAAGAAATTGATAGCATCAGGAGAAGACAATAAGTGTGTTCTGCTAACTTGAATGCATTGAAGACTCTCCCCAAACCGTGTGCGGCCATCTGAAAAAGTGAACTTTCTGTTGCTTGCAAGTGACGTTTCGTTCGTGTCCCTACAAAATGCAGACAGTAATGAAACGTGATACCTTGTTATCTTTAGCTGGACCTGAGATGTCCATCGCTGTATCATATATACACTGTGCTGTGGGTATTGACCGCAGCTGTATGTACTGACTGTACACTAGTGTCTAATTACCGACTGTAGCAAGTTGTGTGGGTATTTTCTGGGATCGATGGTGGTGTCTAACACTTCTGTTACACCTCATTCTAAACTAGGTCAAATTACCGGCATTAGACGTTTCTTTTTGCGCGAGTCTTCACACCCTTTAACCCTAAGCCGAATGACCTAATCTGACTATTTCTCTGTCCTGATACTAATTATGTGCCACAGAAGATTACCAACTGTGATGTCGTCAATAGCCTTGGAACTTCTCTATCGATAGTGTGATCATAATAACTCTAACGCGAAATACAACGTGAATAGCATGTCTGATGGATCAAGAACGATAAGGTCGGTCGTATGTGAGGTGGCGAATCGCTAAAGAGCCAATATCACCATGGAGATGTGACCTCCATTTGACCTATCTTTATCTGCTTTACATTTCACAGAAGAAATTGGCATCACAACCGAAAGAGGAAGTAGTTGAAGAGAAAGAAGAGGAAATAAAACATGACACGAATGATTGGGGTAAGAATGCTTAATTTATTTCATTTTGTGAAAGAGGAGTAAAATTAGCAAAATAGTTATAATAATAAAAAAAATACCTGAGAGCTCAGAAATACAATACAAGTGTAGTATCAGGTGTACATGTCCAAGGGTTCAGTTGGAGTAGATCTCTTTGCAGCAGGGATAAGCTGGTTTAGGATTAACAAATACACGAAAATTTGCCTCAGACCATGGTCACTTTTCTTGCCAGATGGATTTACAAAAATATTTATACAAAATGTCCATATTTGTAGGTAGTTCCAACAAAGTTGTAAGTAAAGAAAGTGAAAAATTTCTTGAAGATGATTTTACCGGCTAGCTACTACAACTTGAGCAAGGAAAAACTGTAAATAGTATATTAGTTCTTAATCATTCTGATCTTGAACTCTTTAGCTTCAAATCCAGACCATTTTCATGTTGATACCCTTCCAAACCAATTTTTCCCCCATATCCCCAGTCCCCTTTTCTTCAGATAAAAGGAAGGTAACCCTATTTGCTAAGTTGCTAGTCAGAAGCCACATACAGCAGCCTTCAATATTTTGAGGACGATATTAAAGTGGACGACATCTTAGCCGTCTAAACTTTCAAAAAGCATGACTTTTTTTGTTTTTGCTCTGCTTTTATTTACAGCTATTGAATTAGTAGACGAAACAAATCCAGAGGATCTGGTCAGCAAGAGAGACGAGAGTCTGGCTCCCGGAATAAAACACAGCTACGATAAACCGGAGGAATCTAAAGGGGTAAGAGAAAAGGCTTCAGTTCTTGTTACCGATATAGATAGAATTCAGTCAGGTACTGAAAAGAGAAAACTACCCTGCTCAGAGTGGCTCAAAAATCTCCATAAATTCAAGTATGATACGTCTTCTGTAGTTTATTTAAGTTTGTCTGTTAGTCTGTAAGTCTTCTGTAAGTAAGCGTCTGTCGTAGAGAGCGACTTTTGACCCGTTTTACTTCATTATAGTGAGTACCATAGTAAGCTAGATCATAGGAAGTTCATGTTTGATATCACACCCACTGGTAATTGAATGCATTACTTATTTGTCAACACAATATAAATCTGTAAAATAGGTGCATCTGCATTTAAGACCCCTTCAACACTGAAATCACCGTTTAACTATGTCACACACTTTAAACCACACTCTGCCAACTTAAAACAACTTCCTGTCACACAATTGAACTATTTTTCATGGTTCCAGAATCTCTTTTGTTCCGAACAAAATCAGAAGCATGTTGTAGGGGTAGTCTACCAATTGTCATTGCACAGTATTGCACAATGGGCTCCTCGACAAGCTATGATGCTGTCCGAGAGTTCGATCAATGTGCTTCGTTTCACAAATTCTGTAACATATTTATCAAAATCTCATTTCTCAGTCCCTGTTACCCTCGTTAAAGAAATAAATGGATGCTGTCCCAAATGTTATTCGATACTTGATGCTTTTTTGTCATTTTCTTAACATTCATGTAGGAGGAGGCCTCAGAGACAGTTGGCCACACAGAGGAGAGTATGGATGACCTGATGGCAAAGTTGAAAGGTCTATGAAGGAGAAAAACGCTGTTTGTATATGTGTCATTCCAGTCTAAACCAGTCACTGCTCCATCAGCAGTCAGTATTAGCTTGCTTCTTCCACAATGGTTAATGCTTGTGTTTAGGCAAGATGTCGTCATTGTGTTGCATGAGAGACCTGAATGGCATTCTGTGTTATGATTTACACTGCCAAGAAGAAAGTAGGACCCCAAATGAAAACGTACACTTTTCCAAACCCAGTGGGTGGCACCTGTGGGTGGCAGTGAGTTATTGACACGGAAACAGCTATTATATTTATGTTCAGTATCACTGTGAGTGTCAAGGCATGCGATTCAGAGTGAATCAGTCCAACATCATTATTTCCCTAGACATGCCCTCTTTCTTCGCTCTTACACGAGTGTTTGGGCGGATGTAAACAAATGTTGAAATATCTTGACTTTTATCAATGTTGGTGCGACAGTGTATGTTTGTCGTTATCTCAATTACATCATGATTTTCCATTAGAGGTCTCATCTTTGACAGACTGTTTCAAATCCAAGTGAAGCGGTTTTCAAAGTCTTCTCCTATTTTTCCTCATATAGAAAGCTTTGTAAATCACTCTCCTTAGCTACTGTGTGTTGGAATATATTCCATTTTGTTTGAGAATGTATACCGTATTCATAAAATTTCTTAATTTTTCTTATCATTTGATCACTGCTTGGCAGTCAGATATGCTATCAATGTCTTATGTATTAAAAACTTGCCATTTTTTCATTTTCTTTATGATATAGTAAAGACAGGCCTTCTGCCTTTGGTGCTGCCTTGTTGTCAATGAGAGTTATCGTCAATAGTTCTGTCTTAACATTATGTCTCTATATCTCAGTAGATATCCCTTTGTGTCCTTTCTCAATATTCTGTTGGCTGTATCATATAGAGTCTTTTGGAGTCTCAAAATCTTGCTATAAAGCACTATGATTTTGTAAATGTTACACTTTGAACATGTCTTAAAGTTGGGCAAAGATATGATGAGGAGGAAGGGGTTTGGGCAGTCTTCTACTTATCATTATTACTACTATTATTATTATTTTTATGGGCTCAACATTCAGGAAGGATATGACCAACTTTTCTTCTGTCTCCCCTCCCTCTCCCCTTGTTCCCCCCCCCCCCCCATCGCTCTTCTTCTCATAGCTCTCATCCACCCTTTTTTCTCCACACCTTTCTGTCTTTGTCCTTCTCCAGTTTATTCCCTACCCCCTTCCCTTACTCCTCTTTTGTCCCACCACTGTTTATCTTCTACCTCTCCTCTTCCCCTGTTGGTTTCTTTCTTCCTGCTCTCCATCCCTTGTCTACTAATCCCCTTACATATATCTCTTTGTGTTCACCATGCTCATTAACCTGTCTGTTTTCTGTGCATGTTTTTGTCCCTTCTGTTACTTGTCATTTAGCCTTTGAAGAAGATCCTGCTAGGATCGAAACGTCAGGCCAAGTTACTTTTACACATTATTATTTATTAGCAAGAAACTTCTTTATTGCATTATTGAAAAAGTCCAACCACCATGAAATTTCACTAATTTGATGATCACACTTTTATCATGAACAAGGAACATTATTTTAATGGTAGTCATACATTACAAAACATTACAATGAATATAGGATTGTGAAATGTGCATTTGGGGACGAGTTTGGTTCATACATGTAGTGGACAAGGTCAAGTAGTAGGCTTGAATAGAAAAGTTTAAAATGAGAAAAACAAAGATAGAACAAATTGATCATTCTTTAAAACATAACTTCCTAATCACCTTTACAAGATTTGCATTCATTTTAGTGAAGTTGAAAAACCTGTTCCATATAATGAGTATTTTTTCTCATCTGCTACATGACATGTTTTGCATCCAGGAGTCGATAGCTCACGGTTGTCTTTTGGTTATTTCAGATCCGATTTCATTCATTTACTCGTTATTCTTTGTGAGGAGGAGTATCCTCTCACAAACACAATACAGTGGCAATCAGTGAAATTTATATTGTTGTGTTCATATGTAGTATTACATTATGAAAAGTTGCATGGTCGGTAGTGTGGGTGTGTGTGGATTCCTGTTGGAAAATTTCAGCTGTCTCAGATCAGCAGCAGGGAGAAACCTTTCAACACCCCTCCTTCAATACTTGATCAGAGTCCTGGTTGAAATTCACAATTGGGAGATTGCAAGTTCACCATTTTAACCCCCGGTAATTTTACCAATTATTGCGTTTACAGTAAAAAAAAATGTAAAAAGAACAACTCTATAATTTTCCTTTTTGAAAAGGCACGATCCTAGAGTTTTATTGCAAACCAACATCTGCTTATATTGACAAAAAAATGAAAATTGTCTAAAAAATAGTTCATCTCTCGTGTAAAACAATAAATGAGAATCTAAATATTAAAGAAAACGACGTATCTGAAAAATAATCTGTTTCGGACGGTTCTATATTGCACAGATTTGCTTCAATAAGTGAAAGTATCTCCTGTTTGGTATAAAGTGTAAGGCCTCAGATGTTTAAGTAGATATAATAATATAACAATAAATATGTATTAAAAAGTAAGTCTTTGTTTCTGTCCTTAATTATTCTGTACTTATTCTGATTTTTGTTGTTGGTTGAATTTTTTCAGTTCACAGATCTATTAAATTCCCTCTCCAATCCTATCCAGCACATAAACCTTTCATTTCAGTTTATTATAAACATCTTCAAAATAGCAGTGAACCCATTTAACTAGAAATGGATTTGATTAAGAGACCTCAGAGATACAAGTTATGGGTATCCTATGGTCACTAGTTTAGATCCAGTTCCAAGGCAAATTTTATTAATTTGTGAACAAATTGTTGTTGCTTTATAGTTCTGTCAAAAATTGTTTACTCTTCTTACACTTGCTGTTCCTCCTTTGAAAATGCTAAGAAATTTCCAACCAATATTTTCAATTTATATTATACCTTGTCAGTCCTCTTCTGGGGAACTATCCCACCCCTCTGGCTATGTCTACTGACCCATTCCATGCACCCCTCCCACCCCTCTTTGTACAGCTTCCCTACGGGGTTCATTCGCTCATTGTTCTACTGACCCCATTTCTTGCTCAAGGTTACCTAAGCAAGGTTACCTTGCTCAAGGTTACAAAATACTCCAGTCGTCTGCATATTTTGAACACGTATAAATAAATGGTTGCATTAGATAACTGTTGGGAAACAAGTCAATTTCCTATGGTGGTCGACTCCTCTCTTTATCCCAGTCATACCATTTTTCTTTGCAAAAGTTTTACAAAGATGAGTATGGTCCATGATACCACCATGACTACTCTGCAGCATTCAACTCCCCGCCCCCACCCCCTCATAACATCCTACCCTTCTCTGAACGGATCACTTCTCACTCAACGGTCTGCTAACGGACACAGACGTGATTTCACCATGTATACTCTGCAGCATTCAACTGACCCTCCCCCACCCCCCCCATAACATCCTACCCATCTCTGAACGGATCACTTCTCACTCAATGGTCTGCTAACGGACACAGACGTGACGCTGGACCTCCTCGATGCCAATCGACTGCCTCCCGAGATGCTCATCATTTCCTTCATCTCGTTGGCTCGCTTGTACAGCTCTGCCGCCCTCTGTTCGTTTCCCCTTTCGTAGTGCAGCACGGCCAGGTTACGCAGGATCTCTGCCACTCGTGGATGCCGGGGTCCGTAACAATTCTCGTAGACGCTCAGAGCCCTCTCGAACAATGGCAGGGCGTGCGCGTGGTTTCCTTGCTGACAGAACAGGATGGCGAGATTCAGCAGATCCGTAGCGACGTTCGGATGCTCGGCCCCCAGACATGCTTCCTTCCTCCTGATGGAATCTTTATAAAGCATTTCTGCCTTTTCAAATTTACCCTAAAATCCAACAAAACGTAAACCATGATTGGAACTATTTCGTAAAGAGGGCGGTATTCAGGGGTATATGCTCAATGTGAAATGGTTGAGAAGAAAACAAATCAAGAATTAAAGCCTATGACATTCGGTGTGAGCCTCTTGTAACGCATGAAAATATGAAAAGAAATAAAATAAAATATGAAAGCCAAATACGTCATCATTAAGGAAAACATGCATATTCACAAGGTGTTCACAAGATATTCACAAGATCATTAAGGGTGCTAAGAAATGAATTCTCTCAAAGTCTGCAAGGTCCTTTCTTTACAGTGTCAGAAATTCTTACCTGTTTTTTGTAAAGAGATCCCAGATTCCTAGCAGCCATGTTGGCTATCGGGCTGTCCCGTTCGGGAATTTTCTTGCAGATGTCCAGCATTCGTAGATACACACCCTCCGCCTGTTCCAGATCCTTGGCTGTCTCGTAGACGGTTGCCAAGATACCCAGGGGCTGGAGAAGCTTTGGCGTTCTGACGGAAGAGAACCTCTCCATGATGGTGATACCCTGCATGAGGTGCTCTTTAGCAGATCTGAAGAGGAATATTTTATTTGAATTTGGAAGGTTAGAAATGTCACTTAATCAAACCACACGCACTCATTAATGACGCATTTAATGCGTAAACAGAAGTCTAAAGTTGGCCGAATACTGACCCGAACTTGACCTCTGTGACCTACTATTTGATAGTCTTGAAGATCAATGGTGATACAACTTACCCCCTACATACTGACAGACGCATGCAACAACTGTGTTCTTGTAGCTCGCATGCAAAAAAGACTGCCTGTGATTGGTTACATTTTGTTATGACTGGACAATTTTACTTGTGAACCGCCCGAATCATAATAAATAAATATAATGTAGCAAAAATCATCAACAGAACAACAGACACAATTTTCTTTTCTCTACCAGATGTGCTACCCAGCCCTAGGTTGGTACCAATGACATTTATTCTAGGCACAAAAAATCCAGATATCAATGCATATGTCTGAAACCATTCCCCACCTTTTGTTAAAACACAAAACTTACTCCAAATCTTGTTGCCATAGAAACAAGACTCCTAAATCAGCCAAGGCTTCAGCCAATGGGACGCCCTCTAATTTCTGGCATTGTTCTTGTAGCACTTGAATCCTCCTCTTAAGGTTTCCCTGCCCCCTCTGTGACTGAGAACTCGCCTCTTGAGATGCCACTTCCTTCTTCAAAGTAGCCGATTTCTTGGTCAGAGATTCGACCATATCGTACCTACACGGGGAATGTTCAAAATTAAAAGTTTTAAGGACCAAAACAAAGAAGATTGTTAATAGGTTTTAAAAGAAATGTTTCAGTTAAAGTTGGATTTTTAAAGCAAGCCTGTCACAACTTCGTGGTAACATTCTGGAATGTTGAAGAACACTACGGTACTTGATGAAATAAACTGTTACTTTAGTCCATCAAATTCAAACCATCAATGGTGCCATGAAAATTCAAAGGTTTAAAAGTATATTAAAACCTGTTTTTTTCTTGTCTGCAACAGATTGAAAGGCAAATAACTTTCTAACATGAAGCAGTCAAATAATCCAACAAGAAAATTGAATAACACTAGCTCAACAAAAACATATACAGATTAATCAATCAATCCATTGAATAAATTAGATTATGGGCCTGTTTTAATATATTTCTAGTTTTTAGCCACAACACTCCCTTCATAAGACTAAAGTACATCCAAACAGAAAAGTGAAATAAACTTAAGTCAACCCAAAACTAAACAGATTAAATCGATCAATCCATTGAATAAATTAGATTATGGGCCTGTTTTAATACCTTCTAGTTTTCAGCAACAAGGTTCCCTTCATTGAACTTAATTTTATCCAGAAAGAAAAGTGAAATAAACTTAAAGTCAACCCAAAACTAAACAGATTAATCGATCAATTTATCGAATAATATAGATGACGGGTCTGTTTCGATACTCACTTTCCTTGCCGTTTGTACAGAATAGCCAGAGAATCGAGTGCTTTCGTGACCCACTGCTGGCAAGAGGCTTCACACATCTCCCAGATGTATAATGCTTGCTTGAAGTAAGATTCTGCAGAAGCCACCTTACCCCACTGAATGTGTAGACTGCCCAGGAGATAGAAACATCGACCCACCCTGGGGTCGTCTGGATCGATGGCTTCTCGAACCTCCAAGGCCCTCTGAAACGCCCAAACAGCCTGCAATGACAAATTTTGTGGTGTCATTTTTTCGACATTCTCTTTCTTGAACTAAGGGATAATCTAGTGGAGCTGCTTAACGAAATTGCTGGAAATGTTTCTGTGTGGCTTTATGTCAAAATGACATCCTCACAGCATTTCGTATGGTAAAGATAATGAATTGATTGAAATTGATTATATTTTGTGCAGGCATCTGGCAACAGCAGAGAAATTGATGTCACCATGGCAACTACTAACCAGAAATTTTTTTGATTTTCTTTATAATGTTGTGACATTAT
>JAIPMN010043697.1:0-11222 GCA_020650975.1 Apostichopus californicus | reverse complement strand
ATACATATTTATATATATATATATACTGAAGAAAGAAACTTGTGATTGAAAACAGCAGCATAATTCATCACCAGATTTACAACTAAATAACAATCCCTGGCTGCTCTGCTCTACCTAAACAGGACATAGAGTCTAAACTGAAACAATGTCGAACCACACCATTCCCCACAGTTTTCCAGTGTTTACTATATTTAGAGACAAGGATATTGCAAGTATAAAACATACATTGACATGCATTGTCCTCATATACATTATATGGATTTCAATGCCAACGTGTCTCTTCTTGAATATTTCCTCCAATTCTCAACTGGACATGTACCCGATCCTACATGGACGACACAGAAGCTACCGACTATGCATAGAGATTTAAACACAAATGTTTCATCCATTACAAGAACACACTATTTCTACACGATAACAGCTCAAAAGTACACCAGCATTGCATGTGGTAATTGCAATCAAAAACAACAGCTACTTTTTCTTCCCAAGCTTGCAAAGGTAAACAACAATTAATAAGGATCTTGAAAAATACCATGTTTGTTTCCAAACAGCTGGTTTGTTGGTCTGAAACGTAGTAAATTGCAAACGTTATTATTTCAGGCGTAGAGAAGGAAGCTCTGTAATTACTACGATAAATAAACATAAGTTTATTTGAAAATTTTCCGGACTATTTTTCCAGAAAGTTGTGATCACCACATTTTCAAACCGAGCCAGGGTGTAGTCACGATCACGTATCCCGTAGCGACGAGTATTGTGATCATTGTCACAGCTAATGAATATTCAAAACTATCTCCCTCGAAGGACTCTGTGAATGGGTAGAATAGCCCTCTCAAACAGGAGTCTTGTTTGCACAAGGCAGGGTTGTAATCCTTGTAATAGCTGCAAAGGGAAAAAATGGAATGTCTATTTGCTTTGTTTCATTAGGGGAAGGGACTGGAGAACGGGTAGGGCAGGGCGAGCGAAGGAGAGGGGAAGGGGAAGGGGAATTTGATGTTTGCATACATATAATTTATTATTCCCTACCCCCTTCCCTTAATCCTCTCTTTGTCCCTCCACTGTTTATCTCCTACCTCTCCTCTTCCCCTGTTGGTTTCTTTCTTTCTTCTCTCCATTCCTTGTCTACTAATCCCCTTACATCTATCTCTTTGTGTTCACCATGCTCATTAACCTGTCTGTATTCTGTGCATGTTTTTGTCCCTTCTGTTACTGTTACTTGTCATTTAGCCTTTGAAGAAGATCCTGCTAGGCCAACTTACTTTTACACATATAATTTGCATCTGAATTCTATTTTCAAACATGAATACCAATAGTTTGCATATTCCCTGACAACAAAGCCGGGCATGAGTGCAAAACAGTATAGGTCAATTGTTTGCTTCTTGTATTGGTCTTGCTTCTTAGGAAGAGATTCGATATATAATATCCCAACATAGTCATCTATGCATTGAAAGACCCCTTCTACACACACTTACAGGGATATTCAGGTGGCTAACGTTCAAAACTCCATTATTATATATTTTGTTGTCTGGTGGAGAAATTGGCAAATTTATTTTGAAATCAAATCAAAATTCAATTAAATTTTTAAATTGGGCAAATTTTAATTATGCATCTGACAACAGCAGAGTTAGTGATGTCATCACGGCAAAGACAAATACGAACAAATTCAGATTTCGTTGTCGTGGATACGGAAAAGTGTCTGGGAAATCATTTTGAACGGAATCGTCACTTGCTATAAACGAATTTACTATTTTTGGAGAAGAAGATCTCGGTCCGAACAATTGTAACCCTATTTCACATAACACTGGAAGAAGGTTCGGATGAAACTTGCCAAAAAACTACAAAATTTCCCTTTAAGAGCCTCTTGAGGTTTAAGTACGAGAAAAATAAAACTCACAGGATCACAGATTCAGGTGGTATGGGTGGGACCTTAGTGAAGGTCACCGAGGAGGTCACCATGAAAGACTGAACATATTCCTCATCGACACCGGTGGTGGTGTTTGTGCTCTGACACCGCACTGCGTTAGCACCCATACAGTTCATTTTCACGACGGAGGTTGTGTAGCTGTGAAGAAAAATCACAAAAAAAATCATGAGTCTTTGAGACTGTCGGTCATAAATGAAGAGGTATTTTGAGATTGTATTTTGGGTCGGGTAGGAACCGTGCATCATCATTGCTCAGCAAGCCATGCTACGCTTTCATAGTATTGGATTACCCTCAGTCTAAATAGGTGATGAACTTTTTTCTTTTCTTCGTTCTTGGCAAAATTTTCAAGGACTGCAGCGTATTTTGTCAGCATAAAGTTACTAGGTCCAATACTCAATGGGAGAGGTACATTTTTGTTTAACAATCAAAGTATGTTGCCTACTAGATTATAGTGGTTCTCAATGCAAGACACAATGTCAAATTTTAATACTGTTGACGATAATTTTAAAAATTGGATGGCAGCAATTTCAAGATCAAACGCTGCTTTTTCCATCTCCAAGATGACTAAGACGTTACATCACGAAAAAGGTAACGACAGAACAAGATACCAATCCAGTTTTGCTTTCTCTTTGGATCTGGTCAATTTTGAAATTTGGAGTCTCATGATCAACATGTTGTAACAACTTTACCAAACTTTCCTGGTGCTGGCTTAATACTAATGATTGGAATCAATTAAGCTAAAACATTCTCTTAACCCCTTTACATTCTAAATGCCTAATTTTAGCCATTTAAATTTTTGGCTTCTCTGCAAATAAATAGAGCAACCTCCCTTGACGAACGTTCACCTGATTTTCGCCGAGACGATTTCTTGAATCATGAAGCCGTTATACTCTCCCGCATCTGTAATGAGGACTTCCAGGTTGACTCCAGTCGGTACATCAAAGCATACCCCATGGAGTTGATCCAATATCTGCGGGGGTGTGGGATCTTGTACAAACGTCTGGTTGGGATATTCAGTGGTCAGAGGGGACTCTGTGGTTACAGAAGTCCTGGTAGGCTGAATTGAACCAGAGTCATCAACATTTTCATCATCCTCCCTGTAGGACATTCAAGGAAATAAATCAGTGTATTATTGCCAAGAAAATAAATTTAATAAATATTCTATGAAATATTAAATTCTGTGATCCTGCTTAACAAATTGAAAAGCTTACAACAAAAAAAGCTGACGGCAGTCTTCTTCAAGCCATGGGTTAACAATGTTTGTTCAATCTGGACTACTTATCTGACATCAAGTGCAACCCCCAAAAAAATATTTTTCGTTTACATCAATTCTTCGATAATGCATTATCGCATCGTTGCCTACTAACTTATCATCTCGTTTTGGCCAATGGCTTATCAATCACTTTCAACTTTCTACATTGAGCTCAAACATTAGTAGTAACTGGTTTAAGTTCCACATGAGTCGAAAATTTCATGTCTCTGAATTTACTTTTATAATATCTCTTCATCCTTTAACCAATAAAATTTCCAAAGTGGTCCATACGACCTACAGAACCAAAACAATCTTAACACTTAAGATCTTAACATAAACATAACTTATCATAACATATTATAAATATATCTTAACATCTTAACATAAATACAGGTAACTCACGTAAATATAGCGGCCCAGTTACTTTCTTGGAGAATGTCTGCAACTCCTGTTTTACCGATCACGTCTGCGGCTACAAAGGTCTTCAGATTCTCTTTCATGTACTTTCTTAGCTCTGTACAGTTGGAGAGATCCGATAACGACAACCTGAGAAAACAGCCGGACAGCGTGTTTTCTCCAAAATAAATCTCCTGCGAGGTTGCTTCCGAGCAAAGACCGTCGGAGCCTGCAAGATCGATTTCGAAAAATTTCAAACTAAAAGTTTCATTGACTTTTTAACAGCAAACAAATTACCTTCAAATGAGCAAATAAATACCTCGGGTCACTGGTTTTGAATCCTACTCTATCTGAAAAAAATCTCTTTTTTCTTTTCAGGTCTATAGTTTCCCGGCCATGTTTATCTGTTGTTCACGTACATGTAGGATAATGTAAGCAATAACTTTAACAACCATCGAGCCAACTGTTAAAATGAGGGTAACTGTAAATTATAGCTCCATTCTGTGTTGGGTTAAAGCTCTGTGGCACTTTGACAAAGCCATGTAATATTCAAACATAATTGAATAGCTCCCCAATCTGGCTAATAGATTAAGGTAAAACTTGCCAAATCCTCTCTTAAGTATTTAAAAGTTTCATTGTAACTGGTGCAATTCCAGGAGACTACAGTAACCCGATTATATTTCCTGGTGCACAGTCCTGCCTTTATCAAACAAACTTGGTATGGTAAAGCCATCTATATATGCAATTCACTTAAATGTGGAAGCATATTCACTTAAATACTAAACATACTTTCATCATTACTAAAACCATGCTTTCATCCATAGTTTATACAGGCTATTTTTATCTGACTTCTGTTCCCTTACTATAGGTATCTAAAAAATACTCTTAAATGTGGATGAGTATTTGATTGAATGCTAAAAGATACTTTCATAAAGGTTAAACCATACTTTCATCCATAGTTACAGGGTATTATCATGACTTCTGATCCCTTACAGTAGGTATAAGAAAAACTCTCAAATGTGGATGAGTATTTGATTGAATGCTAACAGATACTTTCATAAAGGTTAAACCATACTTTCATCCATAGTTTATACAGGATATTTTCATCTGACTTCTGTTCCCTTACTATAGGTATCTAAAAAATACTCTTAAATGTGGATGAGTATTTGATTGAATGCTAAAAGATACTTTCATATAGGTTAAACCATACTTTCATCCATAGTTACAGGGTATTATCAACTGACTTCTGTTCCCTTACTGTAGGTATGTAAGAAATACTCTTAAGTTTGGATGAGTATTTGATTGAATACTAAAACATACTTTCATCATTACTAAAACCATACTTTCATCCATTACTTTCATCCATAGTTACAGGGTATTATCATCTGACTTCTGTTCCCTTCCTGTAGGTATGTAAGAAATACTCTTAAATGTGGATGGGTATTAGATTGAATGCTTAAACATACTTGCATCCATACTCACCATGTATTGTCCTTTGAATTCAGCTCCTCTCGCTGAGGTTATCAATACAATACACTTAATATGGATGAGCATTCACTTGAATACTAAACATACTTTCATCCATACTCACTATGTATTGTCCTTTGAATTCAGCTCCTCTCACTGAGGTTATCAATACAATCCACTTAATATTGATGAGCTTTCACTTGCATACTTAAACATACTTTAATTTATACTTAACTTGTATTGTCATATGAATTCTGTTCCCATCACTGAGGTTATCTATACAATACACTTAATATGGATGAGCATTCACTTGAATACTAAACATACTTTCATCCATACTCACTATGTATTGTCCTTTGAAATCTGCTCCTCTCACTGAGGTACTCCATACAACACACTTAATATGGATGAGCATTCACTTGCATGCTTAACCATACTTTCATTCATACTTTCATCCATAGTTTCACCCATACTTACCAGGCATTATCATCTGAATTCTGTTCCCATCGCTGACATCCACGGTGGTGAAGACTGTATTGTCTTGTCTCGTCTCATTACAGGAAAGATCTTGAGGGTCAGCCGTGCAGTTCACAGGTGGTGACGTAGTCGTCTCAACCATTTCGTAGACGGCGATACCGGACAACACCGGAGCACCGGTGTTGTAACCCGGGTTTCCGGATCGTGAAGACTGAACCGGATCGGCCTCGTATAACCTGGTTACCCTATCGGAAACGACCGACGGCTGATATGTGAACGTTGTACGGAATCTCTGCGTGACTGACCTAACTTCCCTCTGTACGGCTCGATCATCTGTATCGGAGTCGTTACCCACAGACGATGTTGTCATCATTGGCATAGGGGTATCGGTGACCGTGGAATTGTCACTGTCGAGAGATGTCGACTGTCTCCCGTCGGTGACCGTCGTGTCTGGAGTCATGGTTGGTGAAGTGGCAGGAGGTGTGGTCAGCCCTGCTGGACTTGTAGTCAAGATCTGGGTGGTGGGTACAGGAGTTGTACCTTCCGTTGGACTAGCCGTAATGGGTGGGAAAGTTTCATCTGTTTCTAGAGACACCAGTACGTCATCAAAGTCTGTGACCAATTCCGTCGCCGTGATGGTAGAATTCGCGTCAACATCTCGGGGTGTGACGGTACTACTCACGGACACTGTGGGCGCCTCCGTCTCCGGGAAGGGTGGCGGCGTGATGAAAGTGGTGTCGTCGGTTGGTTCTGGTATAGACGAGGTCTCGGGAAGCGGTACGGAACCGAGCAGAATGGTGACCTCCACAGAAACAACTGCACTACCACGCCAGAAGAGTTGGTAGTCAACATCCAGTACCACGTTGTCGCAATCCTTGGTGTCGTCGTTCAACGTGGGTGTCGGCGGCACGGTGAAGCCGTCGTCCCATTCACACCTGGTCGAGGTACCGTCCTCCTCTCCTCCATCCTCCATGCTGCCTGCCTCCTTGAATAACTCTGTCTGTGTGGCATTCGGCAAGGACTCTGACTGAGATCTGAGATACGACTCGACGCCCCGACCTAGACAGAGATAACTCACGCTCGTGCCCGCGATGGACGCTTGCCCGTACCCCGCGATCACTCGCGGGACCGCTGGACAGGGCGGAAAGGAGGTGGCAGACGGTTGCAGGTACCACGGGGCGCTAAATGGGGTGTAATCGGCGCAGCTGGAAGGTTCCAACAGCTTGGTGCATTCGCTGTAACCGTCCTCTTGGAACTTGACTACGGCCGAGTGATGACAATCGCGGAGGGCGACCGCGGGTAGGGTGAGGTACCCACGGAGATTCCCGTCGTACATCAGCTCGACAGGATACCCGTTGCGATAACCGACAGAGCCGAAGCTTTCGTCAAAATCCAGTTCACGGGAGGACGTATCCTCAAAGCTGGTGGTCGTCGGTAGGACGGTCTGCGATTTGAACGAATTGAACGAGGAGATGTCCTTCAGGCCGACGATGGTGTTGTAATAGAGACCCAGATGAGGACTGTTGGATACCTGAACGCAGAGAAACGGCCACCAGTCTGATCGATAGAGGGATGCGGAATCGCAGAGGTAGTCTGGTAGGGCCGAAAAGTCACCACCTTCGACCCCCTCCGTGCATGTGAATAGGCTTATGTCCACTTCAGAGCAATCCTGGAATATGATATATAGAGAAACAATTTTTTTTTTTCTTCTTAAATCTGTCTTACCCCAGAAAGTAGAAACGACAGATAAAAATTTAGCATTTTTTTTGTTGATTACATCCATGTGAGAGTTCCTTTAAGGAAAGTGCAATAACCAGTACAAATCTAATTATTATCAAAGTATATAAAAATATTGTTAAACTTTGTCAAACTGCACGCCTTTTCAATAGAATAAGCTACTTACACAGCAATACTTTGGAGTGTTAGCTCAGTGGTAAACGCCGGTGCCTTTCAATCATAAGGTCCCCGGTTCGAGTCACTCCCAGATTAATGTATGTCGTCCAGTTACAGAGTTGTTGACAATTAACAATTCATAATCATGGACGTTAAATATGAATGTAACAGACAGACGTCGGTCAGCTTGCCGCTTTGATAAGCCAATGAGGCTTCTTCGCGAGTTCCTGCTTGCAGGAGGATCTAATATACATACATACATACTTGTTGGCTTAAATCCCTTTCTAGCCATAAACATCTTTGCTCTTGTCAATGAAAACATTTTTACACCGTTACATCTCCTTAGCTATTTCACCTCCTTTGTTCTGTCTAATTTTAATCTATTCATTGTTCATAGTTCCAATTGAGTTCAGTCCATCTGTCTAGAGTAAACCTGTCCTAAATTTGTTTCCGCTTCATTTTTGCCTTCAAAGAAGATCCTGCTAGGATCGAAACGTCAGGCCCTCTCACTTATACACCTTTCTTCTTTTTTTTTAAAAAGGAAAAAAGTAATTTGAAAGACACCAATGTGGAATCTTTCATGAAATCTATTCTTCCATATCCCTTTTGAAATCAATCAATCAATCAATCTATCATTCAATCAAACGGTGACTCCTGCTATTAAGTATTAAGGTTCTTTAATGCATGAGAAGTAATGGTAAGGATAGGTAAAATTAAGATAGACGTTTATTGGCTTCGTATGAACGATCTCTCTTACCATATCACAGCAACAGTCAGTATCACATTTGCTCTCATACAGATCGCAAGGACAAGGTGAGACTTCTACGTATGCTGGGTTTAACAGCTCTGTCTCCTGAAGTCCCAAGAAAGCGCCTGCAAAAGATATGTTGCCATAGCGATGAAACAATACATTATCCTGTCAGTCATAATAATAATAATAATAAATTACATTTATATACCGCTTAATACATCGTTTCAAAGCACTTTACAAAGTAGGAAAAGAGACAAAGGAAACCAAGGTAAAAAAGAAACTAGGAATCAAACAGAAATGTTTTAAGTTGTCTCTTGAAAATACAAAGGGAGGGAGAGTCACGAACGTGAAATGGGAGTTCGTTCCGAAGAGAAGGCTCGGCGACAGAAAAGGCACAATAGCCGTAACGAGTGCGGGTACGTACGTGGACCAGGAGTTAATTGCAAATGCGCATGATAGGAAGAGCGAAGATAACACTATAATTAATAACCTTCTCAAAAAGGTTCAGGGATGGGGGGGGAGGGGTGAAGGAGGTGAGAGGGACCCTAGAGGGGAGTATGCAGAGATATATAAATTACTACCATAAATAGCAGTGTAAAGAATACAAGATATATGTAAATGGACATATGTAAAACATGCTAAAGGTGTAATCACTGCATTCCTTGATACAATCAAATTAATACGTTTTAGGACCGAGAAACATTTCATCAGGAGACCCTGTATCACGCCTGTAATGGACGTCAAATTGAAGAACGTTTGGAAAGACTGTTATGGAAACATTACATTTATGCATAAATCTAAACCAGCTTTTATGGTTTGATCTAATTCTGACAACTGTTATCGTTAACATATTTATTAAACTACGATTCTTCCCTTAAATACATCGTGACTTGCAATGTAAAGATCACCAGTACATATGGTAAAGTTCCTACCTGGAATGGCCGAAGCATTCAAAGTACGAACAGGTTCGACCTCGGACAGGATGACCAGCGCATCGGAGGCGTTGGTGTACTTTGGACTCGAGTTGACATCGTACGCAGCGCAACATGTGAGCACCAGGGCGCCCTTGTGGGAACCGTAGAGCGATTTGAGCTGGGCATGAACTACCTTGAACACTTCACCCTCCTAAAAAAATTAAAAAGTTTAATACAGATTACGCATTTTAAATGAAGGAATGAATGGATGGATGGATGAATACATGAATGAATGAAACATTGAGTGAATGAATGGATGGATGGAAGAATGAGTGAATGATTGAATGAATGAATGAGTGAGTGAATGAAAGAATGTGTGAGTGAATGAGTGAGTGAGTGAGTGAGTGAATGTAAGAATGAGTGAATGAATGAGTGAGTGATTGCGTGAAAGAATGAGTGAATGAATGAGTGAATGAATGAATGAATGAATGAATGAGTGAATGAGTGAGTGAGTGAGTGAGTGAGTGAGTGAGTGTGTGATTGAGTGAGTGAATGAGTGAGTGAATGAATGAGTGAGTGAATGAATGGATGGATGAATTGATGAATGAATCAATGAATAAACGAATGAATCAACAAACGAACGAACGAACGAACAAACAATTGAGTAAAAAAGAACACAGATTATGTTAAAGAATACTACAGGGAAACCTTTATACAGCCTTTTGAGCATTCTTAATAATTTCTGGCATTTTTATCAATTCTATTCAGTTTCAGTCAAAATATGTTAGCAATTGATCACAGTAATGCATACATATTTCATCAAAGAAATTTTAATTAACAAGTATACAATGAATACCATTCAATCCAAGAATTTCATTGCCCAGACATTTCAATATATATATTTTTTGGAAAAATATGAAAAAGCAAATCCGAAATTTATGAACCATTGCTTCAATTTTTTTTAAATGGACTTTGACTACTCCAGCTAACAAAACTGAATTATTATGAAATTTTAGAATGAAATATGGTCAATTTGTGTTCTACCAAAATAAAATTAAAAAACTGCTTTAAGATGGGGCCATACTTTGCACAAGCATAAGATGCTGATAACACTGTTTCTCTTGAACAAATTGCATCAGGTTAGGAGTTACGATAAGCAATCTATTTCTAACACTTGCTGATCAAAATCTGTCCGTCTAATTTCTCGTTTGGGGTCAAAAAAATTAAGAAAAAAAGAAGGAAAAACAAATCATAGTATCATGACTTTGATGCATTGTTGGACAAACCTGAAAGACAAATTCTGAAGTGAGGAGTGTCCAGGGAGATATCTGTGTTACATTGGGAGCGTCAGACACCGGACTCGCTTCCGTGGTAGGACAAGTTGAATTAGCGTCCATCGGGCACGGCGCTGTTGTCAGAGAAATACCAGGAAAATAATAACTAAAACACATTTATTAGCTGGGATGAGTTATATCAGGATATTGGTGAGTGCAGACTCATCTTGCATAAACTGAAAAGGTTTGATTCACAAGGTGATCAAAGTTGCCAAAAAGTCATCGGCATTTGAGCAACCTCAAAAATTTAGACCAGTCCTATGAAGGAATTTTAAATTATCTTTTGTTTGCTTTTCTTTTTACTTCATACCATAATAAAACTAAAAAGAGTGACAGTACTGTACCTGTTACTTTATGACTTTGCTAGAAGAGACTCCACCAATAACTGGGTCTGACTCGTCAGAGCTATTTCAGGAATATGCTGCATTTGCCATACTTATTTGCTGGGTGTGTGAATCTCACATGATAATAAACATTTAAGCATATCCATTTTCTTTCCCCTCTCAAAATGTCATCCTTTCCCGTTAGTTAATTATTTTACAGAAATATATATATATCTATATATATACATATACATATACATATATATATATATATATATATTTTATGTTAATGGAATGGAAGTAACGACAAAGGCAAATGAATATATATAAATGAAAACGTAATGAGAAGGAAAATCCAGAACAGTGAAAAAACTTCCAGCCTCCACCGGAATTCGAACCCGGGCCTCCCGCTTTGTACGCGGACACCCTAACCAACTAGGCCATGGACGCTGATCGTATGTCCAGAGGTTCGAAACCGGTAAGGAAGGTCGTAA
>JAIPMN010043691.1:0-10538 GCA_020650975.1 Apostichopus californicus | reverse complement strand
ATGCTGAGAATTTTTCGGGCACCTACCTAAAAGTACACTCAATTCACCTAAAAGGTGCAATTATGTTTCACCATGAGGAGCATGCTATAAGTTCATGTTCCTCGGGCCCTCCCTTAAAAATACTTCAGGTTCTTGGCCACTACGTTGCGTTAGATAGTGTAAAACCGCCTACACCCCCATTTCATGGTTAAACTGATATTATTATGATCATTATTGTAGTAACGACTTCCCTAATAATTATAACCAATATGGAAGGGTAATAACACGGCAAATGATCGTATGTTATTGGCATGCAATGTAATAACCGATGCATGTCTATATGATATGCACATTAACATGTTGAATGCGTCCGGGAAAAATATTGGTTATATTTTTCAGGCAAGTCGTTACAGCCCCCCCAAATAAAATTGGGCTCCTACGCCTATGACTACTGTAATAGGAGATGTAGGATACTGTATGAACTCTTCACGTGTTTTACTTTCTATTAACACTACATGAAATGGAAAACTGTATTGTTATATTCATCTTGGGGGAAAATTGATTTCTGTATAGAAAGGAACCCCAATATGCAAAGAAAGGAAAGCAGCCACGTCTGGAAGAATTTTAAGAATGATATAATATTTCTATGCACAATTTATCAAATATTTTATCAAAGATATACACTAATTTATTTTAAAATTTTGAAAACTTTGAAAGAATGCCAAATGTTACAATGAATATTATGTTATACATAGCACACACCGATAATTGCATATTTTATATACAGATGTAAAGTACATCATAGTCTAAGTTTAATGAAAAATAAATACACGTTAATAGTGCATATTGCTAATGCATATGCATAACTTCGTCAATAGCCCTAAGAGCGGTTAAAATAATGATAAAATACAGTATGCTCAATCAAAGATATATTTGTGTCAAATAGAACATGTTATTTCATATTTTTTTATATTCTGCTATTAAAAAATAATGAAAATAGAGCATACTCTACTATTCAAAATTGACTGCAGCCAAAGATTTTTATGCACTTAATCATTCTACCATTTAAAAATTAGTTAAGGCATCTTCTCTTAATTGAAAGACATACAATATAGAGCACACTTTGTACTTGAAAGAAGAACTACAAAATCAGGCTTACTTTGTTTAGAAAGAACTACAAAATCGGGCTTACTTTGCTTTTGAAATAAGTATAAATAGTATAGCACACTCTGAATTTGCAATAAGTATAAAATAGAGCTGAATTCACTAGTACAAAGTAGTTCAGCTTTTGATTTCTGTACAAATACTACAATATATATTGCTTCTGAAATAAATCATGCATTACTAATGGAGTACAAAATAGTGCATGCTTTACTAATGTATTGAGTACAAAATAGTGCATGCTTTATACTAAATGACTTGATTACAAAATAAAGTATGCTTTACTGAGGAAGTAAGTACAAAGTAAAGCATGCATTACTAATGAATTGAGTACAAACTAGGGCATGCTCTACTAAATGACTTGATTACAAAATAGAGCATGCTTTACTGAGGAAGTCAGTACAAAATAGAGCAAACTTTAATAATGAATTGAGTACCAAACAGAGCATGCTTTACTATCGAAATGAATACAAATGCAGAGCATGCTCCATTACCAAAAATCAGTATGTAATAGCAACACATACTCTACTTGAATAGACGTGGTATATGACAATATTTATAAAACAGTGCATACTCTGCTATTAAAATCCTTTTTACCAATTTCATCAGTCATTTTCCCATTGGTGTCCACAGTAACTTGCGAGGACCCTCTTCCACTATCTACGGAATGCTTTCGTGGCAAGTATTTATTTTGATTTTGGTCTTTGCTACTTGACCTCCCTGACCTTTGATTAAGTTTGTGCCTCAACTGAGCTTCTTGGTTGATACTCAGTTGACCAGTGTTTAACCTCTCTAAGGTAGCATTACTTCTGCTAGTAGTCCTAGATGTCCTTGCTTGGTCTCCATCTTGACTGACCTTTGACCCAAAGCTCCTGATTGAGTGATGGTCTGAGCCCGATCTATTCATACCTATGTAGATTGATAGCTGACTTTCCAGGTGTTTGATTTTCTGGGCTTGCTTCCTGTTTTCTTCCTTTTCCTGCTGAAGCTAAAGAGAAGAAAAAGAACAAACAAAATAACAAAAACCTAAAAATGATATAAAAAGACGATAAGAGATGATTTTCAAATTTCTATTCTTTTACAGAGGATTAAAAAACTGAAATATTAAAGGGAAACAAAACAAGAAGTTTGGAATTTATTAATTTCTTACTGAACAGAAAAAATGATTTTTAAGGCTATCAATAAAATTACATGAAATTTGTACAGTAGGACACAGAATGTCCAGGATTGGATTTAATAGGATTACAAATCATGTGAAAATGATCTCTTCCTTAAATAGTGTCACATTCCTTTGTAAATGATACATGCCCTGTTCAGAATGATAAACAATGATATACCAACTCTGAATGGGGTAATAATAAATGACACTGTATGGGTTACTGTATTCCTGTTTGATATTGCATACATACCTCTTTTGTAATTGATTCAATCTCTTTAGCTTGTTGACCAGTCTGATCTGTAGCTTTAGCTAGTTCAAACTGACACTTCCTCAAATTGGCCTTTAAGATGTAATCTTCTTCTGCTGTGGTCTCAAGTCCATGTGATCTCCTGTTGATGATCAAAAAAAAACTTCATTCATTTTGCATTAGATTTTCTTGTGGTACCATACCCAACTATTAAATGAAAATATATGAGGTAATTGAGAACGTAACCTGTTCCTTTGGTCCACAAAAATTGCACAAGGAAGAAGATGAAATTAGGGCCAAAAATCCAGAGGGATAGAGAGGAACAAGCAAAGAACATTACATTAATGTTTGTGGGACACACAAATTGTCTGTAATGGAATTCATGCAATACTATTACTATACCGTTCACTTGAGTGCAAGGCCCACTGAATCTTGCAGGAATGAGACAAAGATCTCTAACGTTGTATCATATTTTGTAATGGAAGCTAACCAAATCCGAAAAACTTGTAAGACAATATATGTGACTGTCAAAGCGATAAAGCAGAGTACTCTCGTCTTTGTCCATTTACAAAACACGATGTGAATTTGACGGCTATTTCTACCTGCCTACAATCGGTCACACAAGACCAACATCAGTACAAAATTATACAGATACAGCAATTACAATAGATTTCATATGGTTCCAACTTCTCAATCTATATCAGCAACTGGATGCAATGCATCAAAGTGAACAGCATTCATGTTATATGCAAAACTTTCAATACCATCTATTGAAAGCGACAGGCTAGACAGGCTAGTACAAATAGCGTTTGTCCTTCAAATACTTCGGATTTTAACAAGATAATTGAAAACCCTGAAAAGGAAGCTACATTTGGAGTTGAAATGAATAAAAAAAATGAATAGCATTTTGCTTTGCACTGTTTGGGCGATGATATATCACAGTCCATATATAGTCCATATATAGTCCATATATAGTCCATATATAGTCCATATATAGTCCATATTAAGAAAAACAATCTTTTCTTTCTGTAGCAGACCAATCAACCATCAACATAAATAAATAAATGTTAAGAGACCCTGGAATTTGAGATTGTATTTCATGTTCTCACTAATTCAAGGTATTTATTAACATTCTAACTATCTTATAAATGGAAAGTTTAATATATAAAACACCAACGATCTCCACAAGTCGGTCATCTGGGTCTTTCGCTTGGGCTTTTCAATCATCACTCAAAGTTACTTAAACATAAAACCAGTTCACACCGTCAGGTTAATATAACTTCCGCTTCAAAAGCTAATCCCTTTTGCACAGAATTTTGTCATAATCGTTAAGATTTTGTAATATCTATATCAATATGTCTGTCACCTTGTTTGCTTTGTACCCATCTTGGAGGTATCAAATCCTGCTTCCTCCAGATTAAACCTATCTGCTTCGAGCTCCTCGTGAAGGGTATCTAATTTCTACAAGACAGAAACGAAAACAAAAAAGAATGAAAAAGAAATAATATGGGAGGTTTAAAGGATGATTCTGAGTGGCATAACGATTGAATCGCTACATTTTCAAAGATTGAGTCACATCATTGCAAGTAATTTTTCCAGACTCCAGTCGATTTAGTCACTGATTTGAATCACTGTAGTGAGTACCCCCAATGGTTGGTATGTATAATCACATACAAAGTGGAAATCGCAAATTTTTAAACTTCTGGCCACTTCCTTCGCTACTAGAAATGAAGCTTTATCAGTCAAGCTATAAATCACATAGTTATGGGATTTGAGTATCGATCAACAGTGATACCTGGTACACTGATCAAATTTCCAAGCACATGAGGATGTTTTAAAGTGATATACTTTTGGATTTGATAAATGATGTATGTGAAAGAAACATGGTATGTAAAAGATAATCTGCATGATCCAAGGCAGCTTCAAATGTTACGGCATCTATCATGATGTTTTAATTGCATATTCATGAAGTAGTACAGTACAAACCTCCTTCTGTCTCTCTAAGTCATATTCTTGTCTCTGACATAGCTCCTGTCTTCTGCTTAAGTAACCTTCAAATTCCTGAATCTAAATTCGAATCGAAAAGAGAAAGAAAAACGAGAGGAAGGATCACTGAAATTTAATGTTTGGCAAGATATGCAAATTGATGCCGGCTTCCGATGCAAATGGAAACTAACAGGAAGACCACGGGTGATTACAACCCCAAACTTTCTCAATCGAATATAACGGACAACCTTTCCTATTTCAAGTTAGCAGCTCAATAAATCAATCGTAATACACTCATCAGAAGGCATAAAATGCTAATCTTAAGCTTCATTGAGTCGCATAATACTGCAGAATGTCAGGTATGTGATAAGCAGGCAAAACAAGTAGTCCTTATTGGAATTTTTGCAATACATCCCTTGAAATTGTTTCACTTTAAAACGAAGGAGGAGGGCAACTCTGGGTTGTTAGAGTTGGCAGAATAGTAGCCAAAAGTTTGTTGCTCATGATACAGTCTCCCTCCCCCCTCCCCAATAGTTATTTCATGACAGTGCTTCTCAAAATAAACAAGAAAGCAGAGGTTCACATAAAATGGAGAAAATTTGAATTAAAATATATATAAATAATCAAAAAAAGTCACTTCATTTGAAAGTCTACAAAAAATCAGGTCACAGACAGGATTATTTTTTTTTTTAATTTGGGTGCCAGCCTCCACCTCTCCGCCCCCGCCCAAAACTTCTTCATCCTCAATGTAACGTTGCACACACATACACTTCCATCATGGTGCATTACTATGCAGTGGTATAAAGAACCCACCTCTTTTTCGTATTCCAGAAAGTGTTCCAGGCGAGAATTGAGTCCTTTCTCCAACTGTTCTAGCTCTTCCATTCTTTGGCCAATACTTGAAACCTGTTCGTCCATCTTCAAGTTATCGAGTTGTGTTAAATAATCCTGTCTTCTCTCTTGCAGATCTCTTTCATACTTCTTTATCTGAAATTTATTGACACCAAATTTTAGTACAACCAAATGTGCTACTGTGGGAGATTCTAAACCAATTAATACTGTAGTATATGAATTGGTGAATCACTTGAACATTTATTCAAACTTATTTTCGGTACATCATCAACACAGATGTGTAAGCTTCATGGTTGCTGTGAGCCTGTTGATAAGGTTAGAGCTGTTTCAATGAACAAACTCTATAGCATTTTATATCCCTTTTATAGGTAAGTGGTTCATATTCTTTTAAAGTACAGATCCCTTGTACAAATCTTGGGAATGCAGGAAAGAGTAATATTTTCAAATTTTGGTTTGCAGCTCCACTTAAAAAAAGAAAAAAATTACTTAACGGACATGTTGATATTTTGTATGCCAAGATAGAAAAGAGTTTGTCTGAACAGTGTCAGTCCATCAAAAGGATTCCTGTATTGGGAACAATTTCAGGTAGGGTTCAATACTCTCATTTTGAATAGATAATGAATCGAATGGAAACGAGGACAAGTGATTGCAGAAGGTTGGGACAGGGGAGGGGGGGGGTAGGGGATAAGAGGAGCAAGATGCACACTGTATGTAATAAATCCTCTGGACATTCAGTTAAATGTAATTGGTAAGTTGCTGTCATTCTTTACATCTGTTAAAATGGAGTAAGTATTGAATGTTACATATACTGTATGTAGTTTCATAAGTCCATTTTAACTAAAAGGAAAACTACCTGTAAATTGGAGATAACATTTTGTGTTGATTTACCTATTTTATTTTTTGGCAATTTCATAAAATGTTTAAACTGCTAAAGCTGCTATTTGTGTAAACAAACTTGTCCAACTTTCAATACTAGATCATTTATTCCCCTGTTCTCTACGATGTAAATTTCTGTTTATACAATTTGTTTTCTTTTCCAAATTTTTTTCGGTTAAACATTTTCACATGATCATTGAAATTGTTTGTGCAATACGTACCTCCTGATTGAAACTGGCTTTTGTTTCTTCCAACTTTTTCGCAAGTTCTGCCTTTTCTTCAGAATAAATTCTTTGTTTCTCCTGGAGTTTCTTATCCATTTTCTCCAATCGCTTCACTCCATCTTTTCCTTTCATGATAGAACTGTGAGTGTGTCTTCCTCCAGGAATGCTCTGCATGTGAACAACAGAATCTTCCTCTGCCTCTCCTTTAACTAGGTTTGCATCATCTTCAAAATGTACTCTTTTCTTCCTTACGGACATTTTGCAGTCATCTGTCTGAGGGGGCAGAATATCATCTGCTCCTTGCAAGGTTCCTTCCATCTTCTCTGTCTCTGCTCCTCGGCTACACCATCATCAGTTCGTCTGTCTTCATCTGTTGATGCGTTCATCTCATTCTGAGAACTACTATTGCCATCCAGCTGTTTTGAAGATTAGAAGTCATCATTCTCAGCCATGAAATCACCTTTTTGTATATTTCTCATCACTTAATGACAGGAAATGATATGTTATTTATGTGAACAACTCTTTGAGTCCAATAAGATCCAATGTTTACTAATATTGCAAAGCAAAGACTGCTGTCATGAAATCTGTGAAATGAGTGAAAGCAATTTTTTTAAATATTAATTTGTAAATTGCATGGAAATTATTATTTCTTCGATCATTTCATATACAATGTAGTTACTTTATTGGTATATGGTGACTTCTCAATGCCTATGAAGCTTTTAAGAAACTCTCTATGCAATGTTAAATCCCTTCCAGAAACATATTTAGCGGTAGGAAAACTAATCACATTTCTCCTGTTCATTTCCAAATGTATTTTCATTTCCATTCTGTTTTGGGTGATTCTTTGATTCACCTGTGATTCATGGAGCAACTTTTCTGAAAATTTATATGCATGCCAAAAATACCCTCAGTATTTCATTCTCTTTTACCAAAATGTACATTTAATACAAACTAAAACAGCTAAATGAAGAACAAATTGTTTCTTGCATGCATCCACCACAAATTGGTCTATATGAGCAACAGGTACTATTATATTGGAATATAAGTTGGTTCCTCCTTTCCTAATAAATATTTCTTTTCAGTTTGTATTGCAAATTCTGACAAATGCCCATACAGTATTCCATAGTTAACAAAAACATTAGTCTCCACCAGGGATCTTGCTAACCAATCAGACAATCTAGTGAAGACAAATACATACCTCCAGTGTGGAGAGATGCTGTAAAAACAGAGGTGAAATTCGGACTGTCTGAATGTAACATTAGGTTAGGGGCCTAGGGCAAGGACCTAGGCTATGTCCCAGTTAAGTTACAATGTTCATTGCATCTATCATGTAAGTTAGGCCTAGGCTATAGCCTATCATGGAATATAACTTTTTCTGGCATTATTTTTTTCTTAGTTTGCTATTCAAATTTTGCTTAAAATGTAGGCTTAGCCTAACTTGTACAATCTGTAACTTAAAGTTGTGCCCAAAGTCATGGGCCTAAGCTTAATTGTAACTTAGCAAAGTCCTAGTGTTGGTCTGTAGACTTGATATTAATGTAACTTGTGAAGTCACACATGAATGGCTTCTGCAATGTTAGTTACTCAAATTAAGCCTAAAGTTTCATGCCTAGTTATATACTCTACGTCTACCAAGTACCATAGGCTAGGGCTAGACCCTAGGCTCAATAATACATTCGTAGCATGTTCACCTTATTGGGTAGCCACTAGGCCTTAGCCCCACCCTAACATTTGCTTACAATATGGATTGTTTATAGGTCAAAGTGGGGTAGTGAGACTACAGATGGGCAGAGCACAGGTGTTCCCAATGGGATATTGTAAGTCTATACCCAGTTTGTTTCTGTCACAAAAAGGGATACTTCCAACACAGAAAAAGTAATTTCTGTCAAGGCAGAAAGCACCTTTTTCTACGACAGAAACATCATTTTTTGTTAGTTATTAAGAAGAGAGTGTGTTTGTTGGAACAAACCTATAAATTGAATAGGAATATGAAGAAAAAACTTTAACATGTTTTAGGAATAGGGCCTAGGCCTAAGCAAAGTAGTTGTTTTGATACACCTGTAGGCCTTATTATGGATTAACATACTACTCTGATACAACCGCAATATAGTTTAACCATCAAAATGGAGGCCTATGGGAGTACGCTATGTCTATGACTTATGAGATTATAAAAGACTGACAAAAAGACTAGTCGACTGACAGCAACTATTCAGTATTTGGTTGAAAGGTGTGAAGACTCCCACAAAAAGAAATGTCTAATGCCGGTAATCTGACCTAGTTTCGAATGAGGTGTAACAGAAGTGTTAGACACCACCATCGATCCCAGAAAATACACAAACAGCTTGCTACTGGTGGTAATTAGACACTAGTGTACAGTCAGTACATACAGCTGTGGTCAAGACCACAGCACAGTGTATAAACGATACAGCGATGGACATCTCAGGTCCAGCTAAAGATAACAAGGTATCACGTTTCATTACTGTCTGCATTTTGATTAGTAAGTTTACTACAAGATGAAGTTGCGATTGATGACACTTGAAAGATGTAGCCATAGACCTCTGAAACTGGGCGGAAACTAACGTTCCTCCCAATGTAGCCTATAGACTATGTTAATGCGTAGTATAGACCTAGCCTAGCCTACGTAGGACTGCTACCGCCTGTCATTGGGTCTTGATGATAACAATCATATTGTTATAATATAATATTGTTACCATTTTTGGACATCGCGGTTTCTATTTCAGACAAAGACTCCCCTTTTCTAGTACCTACTAGAATGGTATGGGCTTCTGATTACTTAGACGGCAAATTACAATATTCGCGTTGAGCGTTGTCATGGAGAAGTTAACTTTTAGGCTACTGTGACCAGTTGTCCTTTAAAGCAATATTCCAAATATCAAAAAGTGCCATTCCCAGAACGGTACGGCTCTGTCGTACTTTAGGGACTCTAATATAACAGTATCATACCTAACGATGATAAAGCGGCTCATTCGCACGAAAGTATATACATGCGTGCGCTTTCTGCGATATACAGTCTTTGGCAGTAACTTAGCAAAACCAAGGGCCGAAATACAATACAAGTATTCCTGTTTCCTACCACAGCTTTTTGTTCTCTCGACCTACGAACCGATTTCGTTCTCATTCCGAGTTTGCTATAGCATATAGTTAGTTTTAAAGGCTGTGCACTCTCACTCAAATTGGACTTTTCTGTATCAGGATGGATAGTTCTTCTTCAGCGGCTTCGCCGGCTACCTGGACACGGATAGTGCTCGGGATAAATTCCACAGATGGAACTAGGGGTAATTATTCCTCTTTCTGACATATCGGTGTGCTCCAAATTCGCTATTAGACACCACGAACTATGTGAACACGAGAAACGCTTTATACCCCATAAATTTGACAGTTGACTTCCTCTGATCACGTGACCTTTAGTGTTTCCATTATTTAATGCATTGTTAACTTGCAGAGTCTGATGTCCCTCGTAAGTTTGAACTGTTTCGGCCATTGTGTCATTTCCATACGCGCATAATGGTCAAATTGCTGATTGTCAACATTTGAACTCTGACCTTTGATCCTATGACGTCATACGTTTAGAGGCACTACATCTCAAGCATATACACACATCCACCAAGTTTGAAGTCAACTTACCTTACGGTTTAGGAGGTGTGCGTGACACACTTGTTTGTTCTCAAACATACACATGCAGGTGTTGTTTTTAAACACGCACATGCTCACACATACATAACTTTAAAGGGAGTGAAGACTCGCGCACAAACAAACGCCTGATGCCGGTAATCTGACCTAGTTTCGAATGAGGTGTAACAGAAGTGTTAGACACCACCATCGATCCCAGAAAATACACACACAGCTTGCTACCGTCGGTAATTAGACACTAGTGTACAGTCAATGCATGCAGCTACGGTCAATACCCACAACAATGTGTACATAGCAGCAAGGGCGTAGGAACCGGTGGGGCTGGGGGGGCGCCAGCCCCCCCAGTGAAAAATATGGTGGGGCGGAAGTATCATTCCGCCCCCCCGCTCCGCAAGTCAGAAAA
>JAIPMN010043686.1:0-10216 GCA_020650975.1 Apostichopus californicus | reverse complement strand
GTTTATGGATAGTATAATCAAGGAATATATGCCGTATATGGAGAAAGTTTGGCAACATTTGTGACTGAACTTATTGTTTTGACTTCTTGTATAGTTTTTGTTTTCACTTATAATTATGTGTTCGATATATCTTGCTATTTACATCTTGAATGTAGAGAACGATTGATTGACATTAATATGAAAATATTGATATTCTTGTCAGAATTTGAACTCTCTTCCTTTATCTTGTTTATGTTTTGTTTTAAGCATCATGCATGTGTCCTATTTATAAATTTGTAATTTATACTAGAATAAAGAAATTGAATTGAAATTGATCATGCCAACGAAGGGTTATTACTGAACCAGTCGAGGATCCAGGGGGTGAAGTGGGCATGTACATCCCCATTTTACCCCCTCCCCTTCAAACACACATACCAACAACAACAAAGTTATTAGCACAACCTTTTGTGTATACCTTTACTTATAGACCTAACTCATAGCTTATGTATGCCTTAGAATTCGTAATTTTGTCTTGGGTGTCACACCAAACCCACTCACCCCTAACACGCACATTTGGGTATCGGTTTAGACAATGTCAGAGCCACACCCCCACCCCTCCCCCTGGATCCTCACCTAGCTGCGAACCATATCATCTATTCAGTCTCAGATTGAAGAAAGTATCCAAAGACATTGCACAGATTGTAGTATAAATTGATTCCTGTCGTTTTATTTACGAAACCTATGTAAACGTTGTCAGAGTGAGTATAGCAAATCATTTTTTTTCACCACCAATACATTAGAGATGATGATATCAAATTAAAGCAGCTATCTGGGTAAATTTTGAAGGGAAAAAAATCCGAAGCTGTTCGAAACTTCTATTATATGCAATACAGCTCATGAAGGTTAATTTTTAAATTTCACAAAGTGAAAATTTGAAGATCAGATTCAAGATGCTTTTATTAAGTTAATCTAGAATCAATATCCAATAGTCATTAGGGAATAGAGAATGATAGAGAATATATCTAACAATTATTGAGGAGAAAAATTGTCTTCCCGGGAAGAAATATAAATTGACTTGCATGCAAATGACGAAGATTTTGCGAACTAGATGTTGATTTTGGATTGAAGCCAACCAAGAAGAAATGTTTAGTGTGGATACTTGATAATTGTTTTTTGTTTGTTTTAGTAAACTAGGGGAAAAGAGTACAATGAAAACATACTTATGTAATAAAAGAAACAGTTGATTTCGAATGCATTTATAAATATCAATTAATGAAAGCGATAGGTGCAGACTTTCCTCCAAACCACTGCCACCACTAATTACAATCAAAAGATTCAAAATAATTTTCTTATGATAGTGATCATAACAATGTAAGATGCGATTATTCGATACCAAATATCTGTGAACCATGTGCTTCCGGGTGAAGATGCCGAAGGAGGGTTGTGTTCCCCCCCCCCAATCCAACCCCCACCCTCCCTCAAAAAAAAAACAATATAAAAAGGTAGCATAACCTTTCTTGTAGCCTTAATTTATGGTCATAATTGTACAAGATTGTTCATAATTAGACTGGGTACAAAAAGAGATTAGTTTGTGACTTGAGTATCAACATATTAAGTAAACTATAGTTTCATCTCATTAGCTACCGAGAATATTTCGTTGTGAACTAAGTAGAAACTGCCTAGATTTTTCGTAGCTTAACGAAGCTTAACTGGGTAAAAAAGTGATTCGTTTGTGATTTAAGTAAACATTACATAAAGAGTTGCATTTAACAATATAGCTTCACAAAATGAAATTGATTGGTTTATGACCCAAGTAGACACCATCGAGAAAATTGCCCCTACTCCACATATCAAATATAATAACATAAGTAAAATACAAAAACTGAGTGTTCTGTGATGATT
Organism: Apostichopus californicus; assembly: GCA_020650975.1. Classification (NCBI taxonomy): domain Eukaryota; kingdom Metazoa; phylum Echinodermata; class Holothuroidea; order Aspidochirotida; family Stichopodidae; genus Apostichopus; species Apostichopus californicus. The sequence continues at coordinate 8,335 of JAIPMN010043686.1, read as the reverse complement.
GTATCTTGTATGGTCTTCAGTTACGAATATCAAACAGTCCAATTGCTTCAATTTATGATTGAGACAACAAACTATGGAAGCTATCTTTTAATATGAACATATCAAATATAATGTTATTGTCATTGTAACATATATTAATATAATTAAAATGAGTTAAATTAAATAAATGAGTGTTTTTGTGACCATTGTATCTTGCACAGGTCATCAGGCACAAATATGAATCCAGCAAATAGTCTCAGTTTGTCTGGTTGTTTCAATTATGATTGAAACCCAAAATAAAAGTATGAAAGCTTTTATCTTTTAATTATAAAATTGTCATATGAAATATACAAAAAAGTCTGTTAAAATAACATGGAAAAAAAAAAAGAAGCCTAAAAGAAGCGTTTATATCTTCTAATGTGGAATCAGGTCCTAATCTGAAGTTGGCTCCGTATATTATGTTATTTTCGATATAAAGTTATCTTCACGCAGAGATGTTGGATTTCTTTCTTTATTTATAAAAGAGCTGTAAGTACTTATTACCAACACATCACCCAAAATATGACTCTTTCATCTGGTTAGATCTGGTTGTAGAAGAGCAAATATCCAAGATTTAAAACTAAGATTTAAAAAAAAAAATAATAATACTGAGCTTGTGAATCAACGTACATTGACACAACGTCTAGCATCATAGGTCTGTTCCATCGTTGCGTTGTGAAAATACTAAAAAATTATGCATTGTCTTTTTGGATGCGGGCCCTGCCAATTAATCTGCAATGTCATACATGAACTGTACCTACAGCCGCTTTGGTTGCAGTTTCAAACTGAAAACGATGGAAATCATGGGATATTATTCTACCTTGCCAAGGTATCATCAAAGTAACTTAAGTGATTTTAATCAGGGGAAGGGGGTCTTAATTGCTTGGGGGGGGGGGGGAATTGATGTGTTGTCTATGTGGGAAATCACAAATTCTTGTATAATGTACTTATCCAAATAAATGGAAATATATTCCAAATATTCCATCTCATCAACAATAGAAACTATTAAGATGGAAGACCAATGTGCTAATTTTGTGTTTTATTATGAAATTTTCTTTTTTGGGTGGGGGGGGGGGCTGCAAACCCTATTTAAGGAATCATTGATCGTTTCTTAGCCAAGGGCAAGGTAGTACAAATAGGCAAGAAAATGTAACTGCACTTCTCTGATTTACTAAGTTAAAGAGGAGGGATTTTACTGGCCAACAAGAAAAGAAGAAGAAGGGAAAAAAATTGACATGGTAAAGATGACCATAAAATGGTGATAAATATTCTCATGTTTGAGTTGCAACAAATTTGACCTACACAAGCCAGACTTTTCTCTTTCATAAACCAATCAACCAAAGATTTACAATGGCTGGTTTCAATTTTATTTCAATATTTCTTTTTGCAATCAAATTCGGTTTTCATTACTAGTGCAATGGTCTGTATTATCTGTAACATCACTAATCAAGTATATCTTCTTGTCCATTAAAGATTAAAATTAGCTTTGCATTTAACTTTCCGTTAACAATTTGTGAAAAAATCTTGTCTGTACTCTTATAGTAAAAAAAAGAGTATGATCTGTTATAAAAGAGTGGTAGGTCAAGGCTAAAACTGTAAACAATTGCTTTTAGCTTTCTCCAAACTTTTTGCATCTGTCATAACATTAAATGAACTAAACCTTGTTTAATGTACTGTAAAACATTGCATCACATGTTCAATCGTCTTTAAATGGTGAGACAAGTTACAATGGAATTACAATCAAGTGCTTTCATATGTAATTTTTATTTTCTCCTTTCTTGGACATTTGTTGGTTGACACACTAATGGAGGTTTTACAGAGGTTGCTAGTAAACTGTCAAAACACATCCAAAGTCAAGTCTTTTTATTATGGTTGATGAAAGAAGTTTCAAGAAATCTTCTTTCATCTCTACCTTATGGATAGGTAAGAAATAGATAATTATTGGGTCTAAGGTGGAGGGCTAGAATAATGATACATTAAGGGGTATCTCAACCATTACCTTCCTCTGAACATAGCTATTCATAGTTCCTACCATTTGGTAACAAGTTCGACCTGTGATGATATAAATACAAGATTAAGGCGATTACACTTCTTTGCTACATAATGCACTACAAGTAGAATTAGCCGATACAATATGTTAGTTTGACCGTCACTAGAGAGTCCGCAGGTCGGAAGAAACTTTCAGTTATTGGTCATTTTCAAAACGTTTTATACGTCGGCTATTACAACTATTCGTACCAGCTTCGAGATCTTTGTCAAAAAGAATTCTTAAATAAAAAATGAGTCATTTTTTTTTACTTATTTTTTTATTTTTAAAAATGTTTGTTTTGAAATTGTTCGTAACAGTTGACACTTGACCTGGGAAGAGACAATGTACTTGTCTGGTTAACAACATACCTTATCCTTTAGAGAAGATCACTTTCATGACACTGTAACTCTGTAAAGCAGTTCGGCATAAAAACCCGCAAGAAATCTTGTTCTCACCCATGTTATTCACACCTTATTTTGCAACTATATAAAAAAAAAGTTCATATCAATCAATTGAACAGTTTCTTTGAAGTAAGTGTCTGTGGTACAAAAATGACATTCAAGTGTGCTCCTCTTATCACATTGTGCGGTATCAAAAAAAAGGCTGCGTTGTGCCACGTTTATCTGTTACTTTTATTTCTGCTTTGTCAAACAAGCTTACCCCTATCTCTCACTCTGCTTATTTCTTTCTTTTTTTTCTTTTCCTTTGCGAGCCATAATTCCGATTCTTACGAGCCGAGTAGCTGTGGCCTTTCTCACTGCTCCCCTGCCACTTATCTCCTCCTAAATGAAACTTTTAATCGTTGCATGGGGTCAATAAAATCTCTTTTTGTTATAATCCTGCTTTTTCCGAAAGACTAGAAATCCGACGATAACGCAGACGAGGGCACCGAGTATGACGCAGAACGTGATTAGGAACATCTTTCTCCAGCTCAGAGAGATATTTTTAAAGGCTCCCTGAGGGTCGTCCACATGATCTAAAAAAAATAAAACATGAAAGGAAGAGTGATTGTACTTGACAAGAAAACTACAGGTGCATATGGGGAAGCATTTACCGATTGGTGACTGAATTTTAAAAACTTTTATTACTACGTACAATGTCACCCAGTTGTGCACCTGATGAATTTAGACGTAGGGAATCCAATGATGAATCAGGTGGACGGGCGAAAATGCATAACGGACAGGATTATTCTACTCAATAAGGTGGATCTATCGTACTTTGAAGTAAAATTGTCGGACTGGAGTACATACTCGTACTGGATTCTGTACTCAAGTACATCTTCCCTTACTGGTACTCGGGTTAGACTTTGTACTCTACTCACACTGGGATCAAACAAATCAAAAAAATCATCTCATTGTCATGTACAGTGCAAGCAAATGCGTGCGATTCAAGGCTGGCTAGCATCCAGCTGACATTCCAGTAATGGATGATATCAGAATTTATCTGTCATGCTCGTCATCAAGTTTTGGAAGTCATGAGAAAGAAAAGAAAGCACAGTGGCAAGGCATCTTTCCCTTACCAGCGTGAAAGAGGCGGGGTAAACTTAAGGGACAGGAGTGGCAAATGTCGGCCTCGAAGATGGGGGAAGTGGGATGGGGGATAACAGAATAGAAATGAGATTATATTCACTTGAATAGTGGAAATGCAGATAGCATTACTGCACCCACTTACAGTTACAGCCAACAAATTTATCTTCACGGCAGCCTTAACTCCTCCAGGAGAAGAAAACGACAACATCTAGTTAAGGTCTTGTCCTAAATAAGTTTGCACACCGGTAGTAATAATATATTTGAATTCCTCTTACTATCAAGTGACCAAACCAAATGGTTTTCAAGCTGTCCTGGTACAACGTTTTCTATTTTGGGTGATTTTTGCAGATTATTGGTTTTTGCAGATTATATTGAACATATTTGCCAGGCCATTTACATGGCATGATAGTTGCGCTTCTAAAGGAACTTTTTACCCCCCTAGAAATCAACGATGAAAACCATGTCAACGATTCGTTGAGGTTGTGCTTTCATCACAATTATCTGTGGTTCAGGTTAGGCAGATTAAACTGAGATGACCAATGTCAAGGATGCCTTTCCTGGTGTGACAGAGAGACTGAAAATATATCAATCGATGGTAGATACTGGTTCACTGGACCGAACGATCAAGTTTCCAAATACATTTCTTTTGAAAACAACGCCGAGCAGATCGCAAGAGTTCTTTGTTAGGGATTGCTCTACGCCACGCTTCTAAATCGGCTGATTTCTTTACGACAAGGTAGTTTCAGTTTCAGGAAGAGAAAGACAGTATCTGTGATGGCATGATCGTAAGCTTACCTTTAGCATGACAGAATGAATTATCAGCTTATCTCGGAGGGTCCGGCTTTCTAACGGCAGCTTTACCAACTATATTTCGTCTTGCCCCAAATAATAGCGTCATGACAACTTAAAACTACTCTATGAGATTGCTTTTCCGTTTTAGTATCAACCAGATTAGAAAAGTATATCGTAAAATATTCCACAAAATCACAATTTTAACTTGATAACTTCTAATTATTTAAATGAAACTTATTAATTTTTTTCCTGTCTCATTATGGTCACTACTACTTGTTAACAGTATCTCTGTTTTTCAGTGCCCTTCATATGTTGCTATATGTCTAATGTACTGTGTGTTATGTTAATTTGAATTGGATTGAATTGGATTGGATTGAATTGAATTGAATTGAACTGTACTGAATTGAACTGAAAGTGTTCAAGTTATTGTACTGCAAGGTTATTGGATTTTTATTGTGAAATGAACCTTGCAAAAAGTTACGCGGAAGTCAAGCCGAAAAATCTGCTTGAATGACAAAAATGTATCATCTTGTTCATCTTACCTCTTGGCGGGGCAAAGAAATCTGCCGATGGCAATATATCTGCATAATCTACAGTTTCATCTTGACCCCCATCTAGCGTCAATTCAAACACTTTTATTGCTACGATGTCATGATTATCTGCAAAATGTGAAAGAGAAAATCAAATAGAAATGTCAAGGACTAGACCCATAGGCCACTAGATTGGTTAGGTCAGAAAATTCTACAGGTGTACTGACTTTTTGCTCAATGAAAGGGCTTATGTTAACATTTGGACACATTATTTTCATGTTTTTGACCACTGTATAGAAAAATTAATAAAGAATTCTCTGGTGACGATGTCAAAATTATACTGAAGAGAAAAATAGGCTCCAAAAGTTTACTTCTAGTTTTCAGAGTGAATGGTTGTGTGGGGACAGGTAAGTGAGAAGTAACTGAAGTTGATAGCTTAGCACAATTGCAGGATTACTTTCTGCATTCAAAATGACATTCTCATAGCACTATATTTTGTATCACAGAAAAAATCAAATTATTCAATTTGTACAACATCTAGCAGCACCAGAATGAAGATGATGTCAGGATGGTAATTGAGCTGAAAAAATGTCTGTTTTTCTTAATAATATTTAAATCACTCATCCACACAGCAAAATCATATTGCTTGAAACCTGTTAAACAAATAATTGAGTGCAATCACTGATATTTTAAACCAATGGAAATCTCTTAAAACACTGTTGCTCAGTGTTTCATTGGTGAAGGCAATCTATAATAATAGCATAATCACTTGATGTCACACACACACGAATAAGGCCTTCAACGCAGAGTGCCGTATGCATTATGCTTCGCTCCACACACCTTAACAGAAGCCCTTCCATCTCTTCAGTCATTTTCATCTCGTGCTTTACTATCTGTCTAATTTCTTATTCCATCCGTCCATCTATTTGACACAAGCCTCCCTCTGTTTTTGTTTTAGTTCACCCCTTGAAGCAGATTCCGGACTAGGATAAAAACCTGTCTATTGGCCACTCTTAACTTTTGCATATTATGAAGTGAAATTATGAACAGACATTAAAGAAAGTATCACAACCTGAGCCGTTGCTACAATGAATTTATCAAAGGCAAGATATCACTCACCGGCCAAATCTCCAGTTATCGCTGAGGCACCAAAGTAGTAACCGGTGGGAAGTCGAATTCGATCCACATCAAAACACTCCTTCCAATTACTCTGGCCATCTATATCTATCATAACCTATTAGAAGGGATTTACAGATACCATCAATCATTTAACATTGACAGGGTGGTGGTGGTGGTGTTGGCAGGGAAGCAATAGGTACTGTGGGGGGATGTTGGGAGGGTGACGTTAGACGAACCATTCTGTGATACATAGCCACCGTCTAGTTACTTTGGAACAGTAAGCATCAAATCTTAACGAATGACTTCAGGCAGAGTTTTAGCCTTTTATATGTTATATAAAGTCCGAGGAAAATGGGAACAATTTGAGTGCTGGTTATATTTCTACACCTGTTCTGGTTAGCAAAGATATTCATCATTAAAATATGCAAAATTACTGAAATGCTCCTCTAAAGCAGAATTGCTGATGCAGAATTGCTGATGCAGAATTGCTGATGCAGAATGATGATGATGATGATGATGATGATGATGATGATGATGATGATGATGATGATGATGATGATGATGATGATGATGATGATGATGATGATGATGATGTTGGCTCCTCAGTGCACATCCAAATGTTAATCCATTGTTTTCTAAATTCTCACAATTCAATCAAAACCTGTTGAGATTTGCTTCATACTAACAACAGAGCTACCCTTGGATGACATTCAACACCGTCCCTCCTTGACAAAGTTTTAAGGTAAAACATGTCATTTGATGCCATACAAGTATTACGTATTCATAAAGACTTTTTTTTTTCTTTAATGCTACATCTGAGGAACTGACAAAATGGTCTATGTATCAGAATATACAGTCCAGTTAACTCATTAAATGATAAACCTCAGCTGTCTAACGGTTCATTTAAGAGTGTAGCAGATAAGCAACCTGGGATAAGACAACAATTCTTTCTTCAGTCTAGAACATATCAAACTTAGTTTTGTGGCTAAAAGTCATCCTTTAATTAAACAGAAGACATTTCCGGCCAAGCTATAGCGGCTTGAATGGAACTTTACTCACTGTTAGCCTCTGTGCATAGTATCTCATCGCTATGTGGGTGTCGTGAGGTTTATTTCTGAACGGAGCGTGGCATCCAGCAATCTCTGTGTGGGTTCCATCTCTGTCGTGGTCGTAGTGTAAAGTGCCGTTATTTATTTGGGCTGATATGTAAGGATGTTGATGCTGTTCAAAGAAGGAAAAGGAAGCAAAGATGGTTAAAATTTCCCACTATTCTGAGATAATCTGTTGAACTATTTTGTTCTCAGATTAGACGGTAGAACTGAAAAACGACATGAATATCTTGTACTTCGATAGAATGTGACGTAATTTCAAAACTGACGAAAGGTTGGAACATTGCAATCTTTGAATAAAGCGAAACTTAATAAGAAAAATCTTGAAAGAGAAATGAATTTATTGTCCTTCAAATGTGACAATACAAACCAGTGACCACCAGAAAACAAATCCTGTGCTCTCGCAACAGTAATACGTTATTGTCAATCCCCATATTGCCAGTCCATGTTCGGTCCATGATTTGCATATTCACAATAGTTTTGAATTTTCTCTTGACGTTGCTTCCGTGCTACACAGTCTGTGACACTGGGGTATGATTCCTGGTTTATACTCTATGCGTGTTACAGTGACATCAGACACGCAGTCTAAACTGACAGTCTGCAAGTGGGTCATCGGATTTTGCCAATAGTCAGAAAATTTATCTAGTTTTCTGAGATGTGGGGGTCTGCTGGGTCGTGGCTCGGTTCTCAAGGAAGCTCCTGGGTCGTAGGCATAAATGTTTACTCACAGCTGATATAAACAAAGGTTCGCAGGAAATATCAATGCAATTATAGACAGAAATATCTTCTGTGAATGTCAAAATTTGAATAGAACATCACTCACATTATGAGGTCCATTGTGGTTACTGTATGTGTCGAAGAACAAACCCAATCCTGTGTGGTAATCCGCACCACCAAAGACATCACCTGCAGGTAGAGCAGATACATAAAACACATTAAAATTATATATTTATATACATATATATATATATACATATATACAGGGTTTTCGTTAGTAGCCGGGACCCGGGTCAAATGACCCGCCTACTGCACGTACATGACCCGGCTACTTTGCGACGCTCAGTAAAAAAAAAAAAAAAAAAAAAATTACGAAAAAATCAAGAGGAATAAATACCCACAACCAGGTCAAAAAAAGAAAAATAGGACAGAAGAAAGGGGTGATTGGGAGGGGGCAATATCATTGACCAAACAGCTGTATATTGCACCATT